>APFE031453337.1:7300-50724 GCA_000404065.3 Pinus taeda
CAAAATTCCAGCCCCTGGATCTCTGTGATGAGGGATCCATATATAGATGATTACAGAGAGGTGAGTCATCTTCTGGGATCTTTACTAGTGTCCTCTCTCTGATAGTTCCTGCTTCCACTTGGAGAATGATGATCTCTTACTCATCCCTGGTCGAAAATAGAGAGGCAAGTGTCAAGGGGGAAGATTCTAGAAGATTCCATGATCTTCCACCTCGCATTTTTTCCCTGCCATTTGTACATTCCCAACCATCACACCCTATAGAGGAGTAATTCAGTATGCATCGTACCTTGTACACTGGGAAGGTGATATGCATTGCACCCTCTGCATTGAGCTTTTAGTATGGTCTAGTTTTAACCATTTATGAGCAGTTTTCAGTGGAGAACTTCTGGGAGATGATGTAATCAGCTGACCTTGTTCCTTTAGGCAATGAAGCAACACATTAATGGATTTAGGAGCCCTCAGTTTATGGACATTTATGATTGGGGTTGAAGTGCCCAAAAATGTCTATAACAGTATGGAAGGCGACATTGTTGACTCACGTGTAGATCCTGTCCTTGGTGAAGCCACCTGATGGTGTACGGTTGTGGGTGTGTTGTGATCGGTAAGTCCAGTTGCTTCACAATCACTGCTACAATGAGGTTCTTTTTTCTCCCACTATCAACAATGAACTATAGTGAGGAACCCTTTACCCGCATCTGGGAGTGGAAGAGATGCTCCTCCTCTTCTAGATCTTCGGGTTCCACCTTTTGGATCTTTGTGGTGGTGACAGTGGCATTGGGTTCTGCATAAATAATCTACTTCCCTTTCTCATTCCCCTTGTTGGGTTCTGACTCAAATTTAGAACATGCATCTGATTCTGAAGCCTTTGGTTTAGCCAACAGTGACTTTCTTGGCCTAACACTCAATTGTGTTGTGGGTGGAGCTCTTATGGAGCTCACGCCACTTTCCCATGTCTTTCTTTGGCTTCGCAGTGTTGTCCTTTATCTTGGGCCATCCCACCTTGGCTTTTTCCTTTGTTCTGCGGTTTGAGGGCACCTTTCCCTTACTTCAGCTTCGTAGATCCAAAGTCTCACTTCTTCTATTTAAACTTATGCTCAATCTTGACAGCGTATCGGTACGTCGTGCCAAGCGAGGAGATGTCTAGGAACTCCATCTCGTCCTGGATGTATCTACATAGACAGTCGCAGTACTTGAGTACCAAATGTTTCTCAGAATCCTTGATACCCGACTTCATGCGAAGGGTATGAAAAACATTGGTAAACTCTAACACATCTTGGTCCTTTCCCTACCGCAACGTGGTCTACTTCATGTATTTTTCCTCGTAGCTCTCGACAGGGTAGTACTCCTCCTTGATGGCATCCTGGAATGAATTCCAAGTGGGAGCATCTAAAAATAGTGAGGTCATACTTTCATCCTTCTGCTCACAATAGGTTTCCCACCAGTCCTTGACATGGGTGGCAGCTTTGAGAAGAGCAAAACTGATATTTTCTCGGTTAGAAAAATCATGAACAGAAAAATATCCTTCTAGTAGATTCAACCATTTATCTACTATGTTTGCATCTATATGGCCCTCAAATATGGGAATGTCAAAGTTTACTTGTACCTTAAAAGGTGTGGAGCCTCTAGAGTGGTTGTTGGATGTCGATACACCACCGGTGGGCAACTATTGAAGGATATAGGCAAATTTATCCATCATCACATTCCTTTGTTTCTTGAGGGCCTCCTTGAGAAATATTTTGATAAGATCTATTTCTCCCTCATCTTTCTTTTTTTCCCCCATGGGAGGCCATCAAGATTTCTGAGGCTGGTTTGGCAAAGGTTCGACCAGTTCGAGCCTTAACTCCTTATATCCCGACCTTGTTGGGGACATTCAAAGAAAAAAGAGAAAGAGCAGATCGCTCTGATACCAATGATACAAATTTAAACAAGAATGAAAAAAATTACAGATATAACCATAAATACATAGATGCAGCATAAATAACACTATCTTTCATTAATATAAAATAATGAAATATGCTTACAAACAGAATGGAAATGAGACTAGCTCAGGCGATGGTAGCTTATCTTTGAGAAGAGATGTGGCAGCTACATGCCTATGAACTGAGTTACAATGAGGTTCAAGGGAATTTTTATTATTGAACAATAAGAGAAAACCCTAAAGAACCAAAACCCTAACCCGAGACCAAGAGTTTATGGGCCCCGTTAGGGTTAGATGAGCAGCCAACTTCTCGTGGGTGTAACTTGGTCATATTATCTATGTTTGACGTGTATGATACCTTGTTGGAAAGGTCTCTCCGAGGAATACAACTGAAAACATGATTCAGTGATATCACTTGGAGGAATATTACCAAAACAAATGTCGTTTAAGGCCTCAAAACAGCTCCACAAGTTCAGGACCTGAAAAACTACCAAAAATAGTAAATTGTGCTACAATTAAGGAAACTAAAAAGTTGAAAGAAACAATGGTGGGGGTGCATGTGGAATAAGCGGGTGGCCACCAATATCCACTTTGATCACATATACTTACAGCTAGATTTAAGATCTATCTTACATCTTAATGATGTTTTATATGTATCAAACATGAAGAAGAACATTATTTCAATATCTACCTTGGAAAAGAAAGGCTTCAGAATTTCCTTTATAGATGAGAAATCATATCTATGGTCGAAATAAAAAGGCATCTAGGAAGCTGAAGCAATTGGAATTTGTGAATGTGAACTTTACAAGCTCATTGGTTATTCCATTCAATTTCTTGTTCAAAATACTGTCAGCAATAGCGAGCTTTGGCATAGGAGGTTTATCGATCTCTTCCACAAGGAACTTCCAGATTTGCATCACATGCTAAGAGGCTTGACACCATATTTCACTTTCAAAAAATGAAGTTTGCAAAGGGTGTTTGCTTGGTAAAAATACAAATAAATCATTTAATAGTAGTGATAGCAGATCTAAAGATGTCCTACTACTAATTCATTTAGATATGGTCCTACGACTTGTCCTTTTTTGAGTGGCTATTTGTACTATGTATCTTTTATTGATGATTTATCGAGAAAATGTTGGGTGTATTCCATGAAAAACAAGAATGACACCTTTGCTAAATTCAAAGAATTTATTGCCCTAGTGGAAAATCAAACTGATAAGAAGATTAAAACTCTTAGGTATGATAATGGGGGGAGTATGAATACCATCCTTTTTGTGGATTTTTGTAAATAACATGGCATAAGAAAACAATTGACTGCCCCTTATAATACTTAGCAAAATCGAGTAACTGAGAGGAGAAATACAACCCTTGTTGAAGCCTCCAAAGAAATGATGTTTGACCAAGACCTTCCTATCTCTCTTTGGGCCAAGCTACCAGGAAAATTGTTTACATTAAAAACCATATCCCTCATTCCATTCTTAATGATAAAACACCTGAAGTATCCTTCATTGGAACCAAGTTTTATGTAAGCTACTTTATATTATTTGGTTGCCATTTTACATTCATGTTCCCAAGGACAAGTGGTCCAAATTAGAACCCTCGAGGATAAAAGGCATATTTTGGGGATATAGTGAGACATCCAAAGCCTACAAAATTTATATGCTTGGTCAAAGAAAAATTGAGGTGAGTCAAGATGTCACCTTCCATGAAGAATTAGCCTTTAGAAATTCAAAATAACTTCAACTTGAAACCAAAAATGAGCCTACCTCTCTTTCTATTGAAAGTTCAAGTTCAAGGAGTCAGAGGGAGAGAAACCAAGATGATCCCATGGATCATGACTTATATTTTGAGCTTGTTGAAGTCCTAGAAAATTTTCTTGAAGGGGCTCCTGTTAAAAGAAAACAATCTTGGGCTAGGGAAATTCTACAAGAAGCTGAAAAGATAGTTTCTCCCAAAGGCACATTCAGGGAAAGAAAAATACCTCACAGGTATGGTGGTTATGTAGCTCTTGTCAGTAACTTAAGTGAATTTGAACCTTCTACTTTTTATGAAGAAAATAAATTACAAGTCTAGAAAGATGCAATGCTTGAAGAATATAAATCTATAATGAAGAATAATGTATGGGATATTGTTCCAAGACCTATTGATAAATCAGTTGTTTCATCTAAGTGGATATAAAGGATTAAACATGTTGCAAATGGTAGCATTGAAAAGTTTAAGTCAAGTTTTTTTTCCTGTGGTTTCACCCAAAAGGAAGGCATTGATTATGACAATACATTTGTGCTAGTGGAAAGGTATACTTTTATTCATACCTTCATTTATTTAGCCTTTATATTTGGTTGGAATTTACATCAAATGGATGTCAAAATTGCTTTGCTAAATGGAAATGTAGAGAAGTAAGTTTATGTTGAACAACCATAAGGCTTTATTTTTCATAGAAAATACTCACATGTATGTAGGCTAAGGAATGCTTTGTACAGACTTAAACAAGATCCTCAGGTATGGTATGAAACCATGGACAATTTTCTTAAAGATTTGGGCTTTCAAAGTAGTGATGCAGATTATAACTTGTATCTTAGGATGATCAAGGATCAACCTCTATTTGTAGTGCTATATGTTGATGATCTCCTTCTAACAGAAGAAGACCACTTAATTGAGTGGTGTAAAAAGGAACTCACAGAAAGATTTGAAATGAAATATCTTGTCCATATGCATTACTTCCTTGGGTTGGAAGTCTAGAAAAATAGAGATTGTATCTTTTTAGCTCAAGGAAAATATATTCTAGACATCCTAAATAGGTTTGATATTATTGAATGTAAGTCAATGGCCACACCAATGATCACCAACCTCAAGAAACTACATGACTCAGACACAGGATAAGATTTAGTGGACCCCACTCTGTACAGGCGACTAATAGTCTCCTCGTTGTATCTAGCTCATACTTGGACCAATATATGTTAATCAGTGAGTGCACTAAGTCAATTTATGGTCAAGCCTAGATAGAGACATTGGGTTGCTAAGAAGCATATTCTAAGGTATTTGAAAGGGACCATTACCTATGGTCTAAGTTACTCTTCTAATTATGGTATTTCTTTGCATGGTTATGTAGACTCAAACTGAGTTGGAAGTCCAATAGATAGGAAGAGCACAACAGGTTACTATCTCAGTCTTCGATTAGCAATGATTTCCTGGTCCATTAAAAAATAGGGGTCCATTTCCCATAGTACAACAAGGGTTGAATATATTGTAGTAAGTTATGCATGTAGGGAAGAAGTGTGGCTCAAGAAGTTGACTTATGGGTTTGTTGATGCCCCGAAAATCGTTACATCAACATCGGGGGATAACCACCCGGTCCGGACCTTAATACAGCGCCTTTTCCGTTTGGGATGGTGGCTCCGACTGGATATGATGGGACCAGTTTCCCAATAGTGAATAAAAATGGGGGGGTGAATGAATGATTGGTTTTCAAATAAGTGATAATAAATGGAGGACTTATTCTATGAACGAAATTGTAAATGACTATTTTATCCCGGGTAGCTTTTATTCTTTCAGTGTAACGTTTAATGATCTATGTTTGCTGATAGGCATATAGATGACACTAAGCAATAAACAAAGACATTCATTTAAATGATAATTACTTCGTTCAAATAGTTGAACGAAGTAATTGATAAAACAATATTACACTTCTCTCTTATATTACCGATACATGCATGATTGAAAGAATAGCAAACTGTAAACATCCAATAGTGGAAAGCATAAAGTTTACTGTTAAAATACATTCACATACTCAATAATAGCATAAATGACCAAACAACAATTCTCATAAAAGGAATAAATTCAGACATAGATAATAGTACCATATGAGCTGCGAATTATTCCCTACGCCAATCGCAATTTGAATTCCTTCTTCTGATTCAGAAATGCTTTAAAATAAAGGCAATAGGCACATTCATATCAAAATTTCATTGTCAAAATTTGGAAAAATTTGGTCCAATCTTCATAAAAGAATATGCTTGAAGTACAGTAGTGAAACTTCAAGCTTAAGTCATATACAAAAACTTACGACCCTTTCTAAATGCATGAAAGGGTCTATAAATACTAAAATAAACTAACAAACTGCAAAATTAAAATGCTACTAAATTGGTATAATCCGATCCTAAAATATCCCCCCCATAGTGATCTGGAAATCGAAAGCGATGATTTTTCTTCTAGTTGTTTTCCCTTTGTCCTAAGTTGGCATATTGCCAGCATTGGCTCCACTTCTTGAGGGCGGCTGAGTCGAGAATTGATTTGAGCAACATAGGTGGCATCATGTATATCGGGGATGATACACCCAATCGCATCTGTCAGGCATTTGAGGGTGGCTCTCTGACTGTATGGTTTAACTAGGAACAACCAATAGGTGTCCCAAGTTAAACTTTTAATCCCTGAGATTAATTTCCCGTTCTTTTCAAGCTCTTGGTTACATGACTGCTCCAATGTCTTGGCTGATAATAGTTTACCTGGTGTACATTGAGAAATAATGTTAGATAAATAGAGAGTGTTATTGATCAAGTCAATTAAATTGCTGGTAGATAATTTGCATCGGGAAATAGCTTTCTCTGCTTTCATTAATTGGGACTGCCATTCTGTGAATAAGATTTCCTTATGGGATTCTAAGATTTTGGGCAGGTTTGCTGCCTTTCCCTCATTGGAGTCCTACCATGTAAGAAAATCTGTCAAAGTGTCTTCGGCTTGCTCCAAATCTTGCCTGGCATCCACTGACTTATCTATTATAGACGATGTTATGTCGCATAAAGGTTCAACTTGGGCGATTTCGTGACATAACAATCTTATCTGCGTTATTAATGCCTTGTTGATTTGCATTTCCTCTGCTCTGAATTCGGCCGGATGGGGAAGACTCTTGAACCTTTCTACTTGGGCTGATAATTGAGCAATTTGCTCATCTTTTGTCTTTTCCATTTGTTCATTCATCGCCTTCAACTTTGATAATGCCTCTGATAATTCCTTATGTTTCTGAATTGCTCCCGAATCAAGCCTCTGCTTTTCTTCCTGCAACTGTTTATTTAGTTGGTTGTTTAATTGTTGCTGTGTGGACAGTTGCTATTGTAGTTGTTCTAACTTTTGCTGCTCTTCCGATACTTGTGCTTGCAATAAAGAGAACGCTTGATCCTTTTCCTTCAATAAATTGCTTAACTCCGATGCCTTATCCATGGTGGCTGTTGAATAGGCGCCAGCATACTAAGATAACTTGGTTAGGTCATCAGAGGGGTCAAATTCCTCTCTCCATACCACATTTGTTGTTATTGTTTGTTCAGGGAACAAAGAAGGTTGATCAATCCTTCTTCTCTTCCTTTGTCGTTTTATCACAGCCCTGTGTTTTGGGCTATAGAAAACATCTAGTGGAGGAATGTCCTCTACTTGCAAAACAATTTGATCGGAGGGGTTTTTTGGAATTATTTCTACTACTGTACTTGAGGGTGGACCGTTGGTTCCTTTGTCTGGAACCTCCTGTGATGTTGTATCTTGTATATCGGCAGCTTTGGACGTTTCGGCGTCCGTCGAAGTTTCAAGATTTCCTATAATGGTATTGAATTGTTGCCATTCTTCAAGAAATTTTGGATCCACTTGAGTATCCACATTTATTTCTTTGTTGCTCTGCTCCTGCTACCTTTTTTGTTCTTCTTCCCTTATTCTCTCCTGTTGCTTCTTTTCTGCCTCTTCCTGTTCTATTCTTCGCAGTTCCTCCTGCTCTTCTTTTTTCTGTGCATCTTCCTGTTCTATTCTTCGCAGTTCCTCCTGCTTTTTTCTCTGGACTTCTTCATAAATTGCGGATGTAGTAGGAGGTTCATTAGTAAGCTACTGCTCAGGCTCGTTTGACTGAACTGTCAGGGTAGTAGCTAACAAATCTAGAGGCAGATTTTGCAACCTTTGTTCTCTAAGTTTGTTAAATTCTACCAACCTGTCGTCGTGATATCTCATCCTGGCTAGCTGTTGTACCTAGAAGATTGACTTGGCGGAGGAGAACAGGTCATCAAACTCATCTTCCTTGTGCTCGACTTTGGTAAGCTTGGCTTGATCTAGGGCATTATAGATGATTTTCTTCGGGTCAAAGCGTCTATTGGGCAGAGTGGCGAGACTTAAGATGTTAATTTTTTTTGTCTCTTTCTCTGCATGTTTATAATCATGCAGAGTATAGACACCACACCTAAGAGGAAAAGGAGGCCAAACTTGCTTTTTTGAATTTCTGAGAGTTTTCGTGGCTGAAGCAGTTGTAAGCTGATATGCTATTTCACGAGCTAATAGCTTGTCTCGTATGTATAATGGGAGGACATGAGGTCTGGCCTGATTGTCGAAAACTCTGACATAGGTGAATTTTTCTTATCCAAACCATGTTCGTAGGGCTGTTAAGTTAATTTCAGCCTGAGAGGAGATCTTAGGGGTAGGTTTGTCAAAAATTGCACAGTAAAGAGGTAGCATAAATCCATTGCAGACTTGGTATAAATGGTGCTTATAATTAGTTTTCCATAGCTTCTAGTGGTAAATATGAATAAGCATTGGGTCCTGTGGAGTCCATCTCCACCCTAAAACAGGAAACTCGGAATTGAAACAAAGGGTATCCAAAATGTGTGCACTGAAATAGAACGGAGGGATGAACCTATCGGTAATACAGGATTTATTTCTGAATTCAAGAATAGTCGTGGCCAACTTATCCGATAATATATTCCCCCAATCCATAATTTCACTATTACATGTTGCTTCTATCAAAGGAACCATTTCTATAGAAAACTTAGAAGAATCATGCAATCCCCATAGTCGGCACATCATGGCTCCAGCATAACAATAAGGAGAACATAAAGAGTCGACGGAGTACTTACCCTAAGACTCATGTTTGTGTTTCGCCGGGTTCTGTCTCCATTCTCTTATAGGTGCTGATTCGGTCTCATTCTCATCTCGAAACTTCTCAAGAAATGCTTTATTATATTTCTTTTATGGCTCGGGCAAGTGGTACATTTGTCTGAAATCGTTGGGCTGAAATGAACCAAATATTCTTCCATCGACAGTGCAGAATTTTCTGTCCGTAATTAGAATTGCTTCGATTGCCCATCTCACCACATCCATATATGGAAGAATTTTTTCTCTAGCTGCTATCCTATGAAGGTAGGAGTCAGCCAAATCCTTCAAAGTAGCATCGAATTTCCGGCTTCAACCTGCTGAGGCTTGTACCGATGTTTGTCAGGTTCCTCGGCTTCAACCAGGTTGTAAATATTTTGCCAAGTAGTGTTGCCAAGGCCGAGACATGTGGTATCTGAGATTAATCCCATCTTGCTTGGTCCCGGATCGGTGGCATGTTGTCCTGTTATCGTAGGAGACGAAGGCATTCCAGACTTCTTAGATTTCTTTCCCATCATTACTGAGGAAAAATTCTGCGTAGGAGAAAGATAGACGTAATGCAGAGAATAGATAGCTAAAACCAAGTATGAGGAAATTGTGTCAATCAATGGGAAATGGATGATTTATCATCAGGTTCCCACGGATGCAATATCTGAAAGGATTTAGGCATGACTGCGTATTAATTGGCCGTTAAAACCTATCAATCACTTAATTGGTCGTTATATCCTTTATTTACCGAATAATGGTTTTAAGCGTGGATTTGATTTTTTGGCGTTTGGACGCGAGCGAATCTCTATCAGGAAGAGAAAAGGCTTTCAATGATAATTAATACATAATACAGTGAAATTATATTGATCTTTTTCGAAAATCGCGCTTTTGGGTTCATTGCAATTGGCTATCGGAGGAAGGCTTGGGTAATTTCACTTGGGTCTTATGAAATCCCCTATCGCCGATATGCGATATCGCTAGACTCACATCGGGAGTTTGAATGAGGAGAGCTTGTTATGTTCGTGTCACATGCCTCGATCGCCGATTGCGATATCGCATCGGGGCAAAGGTGAGGGGCCTTTTATTATTTTTTTTCCAGATTATTCATCGGCTATTTGGTTTTTATCGCATCGGGGAAAATCAACGGGTCATGGTTTATGCATCCTTTTGTTATTGCGATATGCGATCTTACGATCGCTTTATCGCAATAATAAAGGATTATTCCTTTTATTTTAAAAGACCGAATATTTCAAAGGGTTTGAAGTTATTTTGTTTATTTCGAAACCTTTAGAAAAGTGATGGATTAATACCAATTTTAAATTAAAAGGGACCCATTTCAATTTATAATTTTCTAAAGTAAGATTTATTGAAATGGGGGGTTGTTGTATAGCACAACAGGGTTGTACAAAACTTGAATGGAGACTACAGTCCTATTTTGTGACAATCAAAGTTGCATAAAACTAGCTGAGAATCTAGTGTTCCATGAAAGAACGAAGCACATAGACTTGAAGTATCCTTATGTAAGATACATGCTCCAAAGGAAAACATTCAAGCTATAGTACATAGAAACACAAGACCAGATTGTAGATATCATGACCAAGCCCTTGCTAGTAAAACAGTGTGCGCACCTAAGAAGAAAGCTTGGAGTTTCGGAGAATTCATCCATCGCTCAAAGAGAGTGTTAAAAATAGCAACATCACAAGTCATTCTCCAATGAGAGGTCTTAAATGGCCACCCTTAGGCTAGGGAAAATTTTAAGAACCCCCCTAAATTTATATGTATAATAAATGGGTGAATCCCCATGATACATAGGAAAAATGGAAGGTGATTTTATTGATAATATAATATGTAAATATAATTTTTTTGGTGAATCTCTCACCAAATTATATTATCTTTTAAAATCACGACGAATCACTAGTTCAAAATGGTGAATCACTAATAAATACAAGGGTTGTTGCAGTATCTTGGCACCAAGAGGGTATTCAAGAAGAAACTGTAAAAGAACTTGACAACATTTTTGGTGAATTAAATGAGCTTGACTAGTTGCCATCAAGCGCACCACTTTAGTGACTAAATCATACAGATCTAGAACTAATTGTTAAAGTAAATTGATGTGTAATTATTTTTTCTTATATTGTTTCATTCATTGCAGACAATTAATCATTGGCATAATTAACACATTTTAGGTGGCCACCATTGATCTGTTATTTTGTATTTGTGACACATATAGCTTGATTATAGAGATGAGTATTCTTGTTTTATTTGCATCTTCATATAAAAGTCGTGAACGTTTTTCTTCACCATGCATATTCCATGTCCTACACTTGAGGCACTCAGTATGTGGTCATCTGCTGTAGATGGCATAGTGATCATCTATCCTTCCTATTTTTCTCATATACTTCTTCTGACTTCTGACAATAATATTTCAATATCTAGTTAAATGCAGAAGTTGTTGGAAAGTTTGAAAACTTAATTAGTGTGCAAATTTATTGTGAAACAAAAAGGTCAGCAAAATCTTACTTCTGTCACTAATACTTGTGATTTTGTCAAACTTTGTACAATATTAATGACATTTTGCTTGGTAGAATGGGTTATTCTTTGACTTTGGATAAAAGTTTTCCATTCTGGTGGAATTTAAATGCCTTCTCTTAGGAAAATTCATACCTCTTGTTGGCACCCTATTTTTCCTCTATCTTTCTGTCACTCAAAAGATCAAAGCCTATTGGACAGGTTTCTTCATGCTAGCCTACACTACTAGAGGTTCCTTTCAAACTTTTGCTATTACATGAGATCGCTCATTTCTTTCCACATACTTATCTTTGGAATAGGCTCTCTTTGAGGTTCTCCAAGTTCATGGCTCTAATGTCCATTTCAGAATTTTTCTTGAAAAAATATGAAAAATTAAACTAGCCTTTCATTAATGTTCTTTCATGCAACAATCGATTTTTAAACTACCAATATATAATATTTGAACTCAAGAAAGCTTCCATCTCTATCAATCTTGATCATTATGTCTTCCATGGACATAAAAATTTGAAATTTTAGTGCCCCTTTTTATGCAAATCTGACAAGGAATTACTGTTGGTGTTCTTCTGAAAGCCTTGATACCCAGTCAGCCTCATAGTCAATTATCCTGGATGGGATATGAAATTCCACTTTCTCCATATACGGCCAATGAGGTTGGAAACACTCTCAAACACCCATAAACAATTAATGGTATTGTTAAAAAAGTGACATTCTTTGGACATTCTCCAAACAATCATTAATGAGAATGTTTGGATAGAAAAGTAGAAATAAATGAGAATGTCTCATTTATGACTATTTGGAGAATGTCCAGAGAATGTCACTTTTATTTTAAGAATTTGATATTTCCCTTAATTTCCAAGGTCACAAACTCCTCAAATTTCTATCCCATACTTTTTTTTCCTTAAAGGGTTGTTGAACAAAAAAAATGGGGGTCGTGGCACCCAGGCATCCCCTCCTAGAGTTGGTGGGGAGATAGGGAGGGGGTGCCTAGCTACACGCCTTTTGGGGAAATGTGTCCCCCACATTGGGAAATGTTTCCCTTGTTCTCATGCATAGCATGAGATACATGGTGGGCATGTCCCCGTGGCACATTGGAGATAATATGCAACAACAAAAAAACCAAGGTGGTTAAAATGTCGAAGCAGACATCTTTATAGATACGAAAACATGCATTCCCCAAGTTTTTAGAAAATTAAAAAATATACATAAACCATCTAAAATTTTAAAATAACAGTCTTCCTTCATTGAAAATAAAGTTGAAATATAACATACCACATACCAATGTGACATATATGATCTCATGATCTTGATTCCCTCGCTAATCTTAGGAGAATTCTTAGTGTAAAAAAAAAATTCAACACACAAATTTTTAACACAAAAGAACAAATGAAGTAACATGATATCAATTAGAGACATTTGAATTCATAAATTAAAAGTATAGGCTCATGATCTCAATAAATTTATGTAATTTCATGTCCATCTTCATCCCTGACATGAGTATATTCAAGTTGGCTTCAAGAGAATTTTTCAAATCCTTTATCAAAGGATCATCTATGTGAGGGAATGAAGCCTTAGGATCCCCTTTTTTTCTATAATGAAATTCCTGTTGATAGAACTATCTGTTTCCTTTTCCACATCATCAATGTAAGCATATGTGCACATGGTATTCTCACCAGATTCATTTGAATGGTTATCTAATTTTCTCTTCGTACTTGTAGCATGCATATGTGAGTTGCTTAGAAGTTGCTTTGCATTAATCTTCTTATTGTTAGATGGAAGGGTATTCTTATTCTCAATATATTTTCCACGCATAGAACATTGAAATTGCAGCCTATTGGTTTTCCCATGTGGGTTTCCAAGTTCAAAATATACCGTATATGATGCATTTGACTATATTCAAGTTGGGTTCAAGAGCATTTCTCAAATACTCTATCAAAGGATAATCTATGTCAGAGAATGAAGCCTGAGGATCCCCTTTGTTTTCTACCATAAAATTCACATTGATAAAACTATCTATGCCATTTTCCACATCATCATTGTAAGCATTTGTCAAAAATCATTTATCATTTTTCTTCCAAACATCAAACAGTATAGTAGAGTCATGTTTAGTGCACATGACATTCTCACCATATTCATTTGAATGGTTATCTAATTTTCTCTTTGTATATTTATCATGCATATGTGAGTTGCTTAGAAATTGATATGTGAGTTGCTTAGAAATTGATTTGCCTTAATATTCCTATTGTTAGATGGAAGTGAATTATTATTATCAATATATTTTCCATGCATAGGACATTGAAATTGCAACCTATGAAAGGACATAAGAGATCTTGGAATACATTCCAATAGGAAATAAATCTTTTGAGCCATGCAAATTTTCAACTTCAATGTCTTCAAAATTTTATAGTCCCTTGCTATCGAGTTGGTGAATGGAGAATGCAAATATACTCCTTAAAACAATTAAACAAATTCTTCTAGCAACTAATTGATATGAATTCATTAAAGTGACAGCACATGAGATATCCACCAGCCCAAAAAAGGTAGGTCATTATTGTATCAAAATCTATGCCATCTTTTTCTTCACCCCTGCAATGTTACAAGGGAGTTGTAGTTACCAATTAACATTGTTACTTTGTAGGCAGCTTCAAGGGCATAATATTATGAATGGCATTGTACTAGACAGAATAGTTCTACTATATGTATTAGTATGCTACATTTGGAAATTTGTGCTGACCACTAAAGGATAAATATTGTTAGCTTTTTTCTTTCCTTGGTATCAAAGGGAAACTCGTAGACATCCCCAATCAGAATAATTAAAATTATGTTCAAATTTTAATATTATATGCTAGCCCAACTTGTGTATATATAGACAATTCAAGTCCCCTTGCATGGATAATTGATTTGTGGTTTGTATTGGCCTTCTTAGAGGTCAATGGGCAAGACAATCTTATCTTCTCATCTGTCTCATTCTCTATGTATGTTCTTCTGCTACATCAATAAGGATCTCTGTATCATTATCAGTAATATTCCATTATTCATTAACACTTGCTAGGATAAGTTCCTAAAACTTTATAGCTTAATTGCAGGGGATAATTTTAAATAGAATTATGGAATCAAGAGACTTCGTAACTATAAGCCTTGTATTGTTGAAGGGATTTCATAGTCATTGGGTCCGGTCCCTTTACAAATAAAATTGAACTGAATCCAATTCCCACATTCAAGCCTTTTTCACTATATAATGAAGCAACACTTTTCTCCCCTTGCTATAATTTCATCATCCCTCCAAGTATGTTATCACTTGCATCCTAGTATAAGGAACAAATATATGACTAAGAAAAAATATTTTCCCCTTGTTGAAATTTTATCATCCCTCTAGAGATGATACCATATACAACCTAGAATGAGAAACTAATAGTGTTCCAAGATGGCCCCATACAGTCCCTTTAGATGCAGTCGGTATTTCTACACACACAAAAACATAGAGACAAGATTTAGTACATCCTTGGAATTTTCTCTTTTAGAGACATGGAAAATATTCTTGCTTAACTTTGTAAAATACAAGAAAGACATGATCTAGTAGACTCTACAATTAGATTCGTAGAAATCATGCTCATTTATGTTATTGATATTGAAGAGGTTAACACACTAGTTCTACATCACCTTGACTCAAATTTGTATTCTTTTTGGATATACTGCCAATATAAATTTAAATTTTAAATAACCATATGATTTTTGTAACTTTGAAAATATAGTCCCTTTTCTGATGGATAATTGAAAATTACTTGTAACATTCTCCAGTGAAAGTCCCTAGAATTTCATAATCTTTATGATTTTCTTTGGAATTGCTCCTATAAAAAACTTCAAAAAACAATGTTTCGGGAATTGGAAAATTTTCACCTACAGAACCTCTCACTGCTAGGTTGAGCCATGTTAAGGAAGTTCAAACTTACTATCTATTCCCAACTGATCCACTGTAGAAACAAATTGTTGAACAAGTTACATGTTCTAGTGAGCTTGTGCCCTCTTAATACATGTCACCTGTAACCATATCAAAAAATTCCCCACCACTCGTATCCTTCCTCCTTTTGGAATAGGTGTCTGGTGATCACTTATTTCAAAATCCTCACATTCTTCGAAGTCAACCAGGAGAGATTCTCTACCCCATATATGCACTAAATGTTGCCAAATGTTTCCTATCTCCTCTAACCTTATAGACTTAATGAAGTAATCATAGGCTCCATCAATAATTCCTTTCATATAACACTAATATCTTCATTTGTTGACATCACTACAAGCATAATAATGCAAGGGAATATGTGGTTTAGCATGGTTCTACTAACCAAACTAATTGAGCATTAACTTCCTCCATTAGATATACAAAAATAAGATGGAAAAAATAATTTAAGTCGATCAGAGAAAATAGTGGAAAATAATAATTAAAAACCTAATTCCCATAGTCAAACTATCAAGAAATGTTTGGAGGAACATCAACAATAACTCCAACTACTTTGAAAATGTTTTGGTTTGTTCATAAATTTGATGTGGCAAGCTATCTAGTGGGGTATTCAGATTTCATGTTCTATAAAATGAAAAGCTAATCCTAGCAAGAAGGGAAATGAATTACTTAGTACAAGAAAAGCTAATCCTAGAGAGAAGGGAAACCAATTACTTAGTACAAGAAGATCTAGTCCTAATCCAACAATTTAAAGAAGCCTAAACTTGTCCACATTTGGTAAGTACACCTTACACATAACCATATCGTAATGGTCTTAGTTTTCCTTAACTATTGATATTTCTTGGGGAATTCGCATGCATGTTGTCACTGACACAATATACAATAGTAGTGTCTCTGAGAAAATACCCTACTGAAAGCATATGTACACAATTGTAGTAACTATGAGAGAATCATAGAGTATCCAAATTAATATTGGTTGATTGAGCTTATGATAAAACTATCCCATATTACAAATTCCTCATCACACATCACAACATCAGCATTAAGACATGGTGCTGAGCATGAAAAACCATTCCCATGAAGCCAGGATAGGAGGGATAAGACTTGCATAACCCTGTACACACTTAAATTAACCCACATTATGTCTAATAACTGCTTGGCCTTAGGAATCTGGTTTTAAGTTAGGATTATGGTGTCGTCTCTTAATGAGGAATTCATTGCTCCTTTTCAGTTTCAGGGAAGGGACATAGAATTTTCTTTTGGTGAGCTTTGGTACTCTAGCTCCGGTTCATCCACAGTGCAGACCATGGTCGTGTCTTTGGCAAGGCTCACAGTCAGTTCCATCTCAAAGTTTTTATTCTTTCTAGCTCTCTGTATTCAATTGATCTTATATTTCACATTTCAAAACTTGATGGTAGGTCTTGCTTGGGCAAAGAATCAAGCACTACCAAATTTGGCCTCAAACAATCAAAATTATCTCTCAGGTTGGAATTCTCTCCCTCACTGGTTTGCATCCCCGAAATTGAAAGCTCCCTCACAGTGCCAATGGACTATCAAGAATTAAGAGAAATGTGCCTCGCTCTACAAAGGCACAAAAAGGCGGCCACTGCTTTGAATTCCCAATTCTGGTCTCTCCTTGACAACTTGAGCAAGCAGAAGCATAGTGCCAATCTCAAACTTGAATTTTTAATGAGTATGTTGCTCCAGCGAAGAAATCAGTTGGATGATTTGCAATCAATGATTCCAGAGATCAGCAGCCAGAAATGAGTCAATTTAGAAAAACAGCTGGATGAAATGTCAACTAGCTCACAAAGAATCCAATTAGCGCTAGCACTGACTAGTCAAGATGAGGAATAGCGGAAAAGGCCTCTTCATGCATCCAACACAAATAAAGGCAACATAGTACCTGACACTCTTCTCAAGCTCTGATATTTTGTTACAAAATTCATGTTTGATTATAACAATAAACACTAAGTTTCTCTACTCTAGATCTATTACCGAAGCACTGATCAAATGGAAGCAACTTCAACATGAGGAATCAAACAAGGATCTAGTACTTTCCTCCAAAACTATCCCCGCTTGCACATATGTTGAGGCAAAGCATATTAAAGAGGATGCTAACCACTAAAGGATAAATATTGTTAGCTTTTTTCTTTCCTCGGTATCAAAGGGAAACTCGTAGACATCCCCAATCAGTATAATTAAAATTGTGTTCAGATTTTAATATTCTAGGCCAGCCCATCTTGTGTATATACAGACAATTCAAGTCCCCTTGCGTGGATCACTGATTTGTGGTTTTTATTGGCCTTCTTAGAGGTTAATGGGCAAGGAAATCTTAGCTTCTCGTCTATCTCATTCTCCATGTTTGTTCTTCTTCTATATCGATAAGGATCTCTAGTATCATTATCAATAATATTTCATTATTCATCAGCACTTGCTAGGATAAGTTCCTAAAACTTTATAGTTTAATTGGGGGATATAGTTTTAAATAGAATTATGGAATCAAGAGACTTCATAACGATAAGCCTTGTATTTTTGAAGGGATTTGAGAGTCCTTGGGCCTAGTCCCTTAATGAATAAAATTGAACTTACTCCAATTCCCACATTCAAGCCTTTTTCACTATATAATGAAGCAACACTTTTTTCCCCTTGTATAATTTCATCATCCCTCCAAGTATGTTATCATTTGCATCTTAGTATAAGGAACAATATGACTATGCAAAACTATTTTCCCCTTGTTGTAATTTTAACATCCCTCTAGAGATGCTACCATATGCAACCTATAATGAGAAACTAATAATGTTCCAAGATGGTCACATACAATCTCTTTAGATGCAGTCGGTATTTCTACACACACAAAAACATAGAGACAAGATTTAGTACATCCTTGGAATTCTCTCTTTTAGATACATGGAAAATATTCTTTCTTAACTTTGTAAAATAAAAGAAAGACATGATCTAATAGACTCAAAAATTATATTGATAGAAAGCATGCTCATTTATGTTCTTGAGATTGAAAAGGTTAACATACTAATTCTACATCACCTTGACTCAAATTTGTATTCTTTTTGGATATCCTCCTAATATAAATTTAAATTTTAAATAACCATACGATATTTGTAACTTTGAAAATATAGTCTCTTTTCTGGTGGATAATTGCAAATGACTTGTAACATTCTCCAGTGAAAGTCCCTCGAATTTCATAATCTTTATTATTTTCATTGGAATTGCTCCTGTTAAAAAATTCAAAAACCAATGTTTCAGGAATTGGAAAATTTTCACCTACAGAACCTCTCACTGCTAGGTTGAGGCATGTTATGGAAGTTAAAACTTACTATCTATTCCCAATTGATCCATTGTAGAAACAAATTTTTGAAGAAGTTGCATGGTCCAGTGAACTCATCCCCTCTTAATACAAGTAATGTCACATGTAACCTCATCAAAAAATTTCCCACCACTCGTATCCTTCCTCCTTTTGGAAGAGGTGTTTGGTGAATTACTTATTTCACAATCCTCACATTCTCCCAAGTCAACCTTGAGAGATTCTTTGCCCCATATATGCACTACATGCTACCAAATGTTTCTTATCTACTCTAACCTTATAGACTTAATGAAGTAATCATAGGCTCCATGAGTGATTCCTTTCATCACAACACTAGAATCTTCATTTGTTGACATCACTACAAAAATAATAATGCAAGGGAATATGTGGTGCAGCACGGCTCAGCTAACCAAACTAGTTGAATCTTAACTTCCTCCATTAGATATACAAAAATAAAAGGGAAAAAATAATTTAAGTCGAACATATAAAATAGTGGAAAATAACAGTTAAAAACCTAATTCGCATAGTCAAACTATCAAGAAATATTTGGAAGAAATTCAACAATAACTCCAACTACTTTGAAAAATTTTTGGTTTGTTCATAGATTTGATGTTGCAAGCTATCTAGTGAGGTATTTAGATTTCATGTTCTAGGAAATGAAAAGCTATTCCTAAAGAGAAGGGAAACCAATTACTTAGTACAAGAAGATCTAGTCCCAATCCAACAATTTAAAGTAGCCTGAACATGTCCTCATTTGGTAAGTACACCTTACACATAACCATATCGTAATGGTCTTAGTTTTCCTTAACTATTGATATTTCTTAGGGAATTCGCATGCATGTTGTCACTGACACAATATACATTAGTAGTGTCTCTAATAAAATACCCTACTGAAATCATATGTACACAATTGTAGCAACTAGGAGAGAAGCATAGAGTATCCAAATTAATATTGGTTGATTGAGCTTATGATCAAACTATACCATATTACAAATTCATCATCACATATCACAACATCAGCATTAAGACATGGTGTTGAGCATGAAAAACCATTCCCATGAAGCCAGGACAAGAGGTATAAGACTTGCATATCCCTGTACAAGTCCCCTTGCATGGATCATTGATTTGTGGTTTGTATTGACCTTCTTAGAGGTTAATGGGAAAGACGATCTTAGCTTCTCTTATGTCTCATTCTCTATGTATGCTCTTCTGCTACATCGATAAGGATCTCTGGTATTATTATCATTAATATTTCATTATTCTTCAACACTCGCTTGACAAGAATTTGCAAATTTAGATATAGATCATAGACAGTATAATTTATATTTAGTCTTATTGGCTACTAGGCCATTTTCTATAAACCACGACTCTTGGCACATTGAAAACCCTATTCACAGTATAAGCAATTTTCTCAATTCTAGATTGTTCAATGCAAGGAGAGGAATTTATTAACTTTATAGTGGAATCTAAGCAATGAGTACAATATCGGAGGTCCGTTGGATGCTGCTTGTGGAATGTATGTGAAGTCTCCCTTGGGGCCAAAGCACCAGCCATGATAACTGCATTGCAAATCCCCTTCTTCAACTATCCTTCCTTCAGACAGACGAGCCCTTCTATGAGGAAAATTTTCATCCAAAACTTTCCAAGCTTGGTTGCGTTTTTCCAACCAAACAACGAAGTCAAGGCCCATAACAGTGAATGCATGAGGCACCCTCTTGTCCATCTTCTGACTTCTACTTTGGCATCATGTCAAACAACAAATTTGAAGCCTATGCTCTCTTGCAAGGACTCACTCTGGCCAAGAGTTCTCAAATCCGAAATCTCACTATATTAGGAGACTCTGGCCTAATTATTTAGCATATGCTATTCAACTCTAATCCCACATGCCCTCGTTTGTCTTCCATTTTGGAAAGAATCAAGAAAAACTATAGTTGAATTTTAAAAGGTGAATTTGTATCATATCTTCATGAGCAGAATGCCATGGCGGACTCAAAAGCCAATAACACATCAAGGAAAAAGGGGTATATTGTATGTTAATGATTGAGTTTATGATCAAACTATCCCATATTACAAATTCCTCATCACATGTCACAACATTAGCATTCAGACATGGTGTTGAGCATGAAAAAATATTCCCATGAAGCTAGGACATGAGGGATAAGACTTGCATATCCATGTACATGCTTAAATTAACCCACATTATGTCTAATAACTGCTTGGCCTTAGGAATATGGTTTTAAAGTAGTATTATGGTGTCATCTCTTCATGTGGAATTCATTTCTCCTTTTTAGTTTCAGGGAAGGGATGCAACATTTTCTTTTGGTTAGCTCTGGCACTCTAGCTCTGGTTCATCCCAGACAGTGTAGACCATGGTCGTGTCTTTGGCAAGGCTCGTAGTTAGTTCCATCTCAAAGTTTCTATTCTTTCCAGCTCTCTGTATTCAATTGAGCTTAGATTTCCCATTTTGAAACTTGATCGTGGGTCTTGCTCGGGCAAAGAATCAAGCACTACCAAATTCGGCCTCGAACAATCAAAATTATCTCTCAGGTTGGAATTCTCTCCCTCACTGGTTTGCATCCCTGAAATTGAGATCTCCCTCACAGCGCCAATGGACTATCAAGAATTAAGATAAATGTGTCTCACTCTACAAAGGCACGATAAGGTGGTCACTGCTTTGAATTCCCAATTCGGGTCTCTCCTTGACAACTTGAGCAAGCAGGAGTGTAGTGCCAATCTCAAACTTGAATTTTTAATGAGTATGTTGCTCTAGCTGAGAAGTTAGTTGGATTCTTTGCACTCAAATGATTCCAGAGCTCAACTGCCAGAAAGGAGTCAATTTATGAAAACAGCAGGATGAAATGTCAACTATCTCACAAAGAATCCAATTATAGCTAGCACTGAGTAGTTAGGATGAAGAACAGTAGAAAAGGCCTCTCCATGCATCCAATGCAAATAAAGGCAACACAGTACCTAGCGCTCTTCTCAAGCTCTAATATTTTGTTACAAAAGTTATGTATGGTTATAACAACACACACTAAGTTTCTCTACTCTAGATCTATTACCAAATCACTGATCAAATGGAAGTAACTTTGACATAAGGAAAACATAGAGACAAGATTTAGTACATCCTTGGAATTTTCTCTTTTAGAGACATGCAAAATATTCTTGCTTAACTTTGTAAAATACAAGAAAGGCATGATATAATAGACTCTACAATAAGATTGATAGATAGTATGCTTCTTTATGTTCTTGAGATTGAAAAGGTTAACACATTAATTCTACATCACCTTGACTCAAATTTGTATTCTTTTTGGATATCCTCCTAATATAAATTTAAATTTTAAATAACGATATGGTTTTTGTAACTTTGAAAATACAGTATCTTTTTTTATGGATAATTGCAAATGACTTGTAACATTCTCCAGTGAAAGTCCCTCAAATTTCATAATCTTTATGATTTTCCTTAGAATTGCTCCTATAAAAAACTTCAAAAACAATGTTTCAGGAATTGAAAATTTTTCACCTACAGAACATCTCACTACTAGGTTGAGGCACGTTAAGGAAGTTCAAACTTTCTATATATTCCCAACTAATCCACTTTAGAAACAAATTATTCAAGAAGTTTCATGGTCCAGTGAACTCGTGCCCTCTTAATACAAGTAATGTCACCTATAACCTCATCAAAACATTCCCCACCACTGGTATCCTTCCTCCTTTTGGAAGAGGTGTATGGTGAACCACTTATTTCACAATCTTCACATTCTCCCAAGTCAAACTTGAGAGATTCTCTACCCTATATATACACTACATGTTTCCAAATGTTTCTTATCTCCTCTAACCTTATAGACTTAATGAATTAATCATAGGCTCCATCAGTGATTCCTTTCATCACAACACTAGTATCTTCATTTGTTGACATCACTACAGACATAATAATGCAAGGGAATATGTGGTTTAGAATGGATCAACTAACCAAACTAGTTGAATCTTAACTTCCTCCATTAGATATACAAAAATAAAAGGGAAAAAATAATTTAAGTCTATAAGTGGAAAATAATAGTTAAAAGCCTAATTCCCATAGTCAAATTATCAAGAAATGTTTGGAAAAATGTCAACAATAACTCCAACTACTTTGAAAATGTTTTGGTTTGTTCATAAATTTGATGTTTCAAGCTATCTAGTGGGGTATTCATATTTCATGTTATAGAAAATGAAAAGCTAATCCTAGAGACAAGGGAAACCAATTACTTAGTACAACAAGATCTAGTCCCATTCCAACAATTTAAAGCAGCCTGAACCTGTCCTCATTTGGTAAGTACACCTTACACATTACCATATCGTAATGGTCTTAATTTTCCTTAAATATTTATATTTCTTGGGGAATTTGCATGCATGTTGTCACTGACACAATATACAATAGTAGTGTCTCTGAGAAAATGCCCTACTGAAAGCATATGTACACAATGTAGTAACTATGAGAGAATCATAGAGTATCCAAATTAATATTGGTTGATTGAGCTTATGATCAAACTATCCCATATTACAAATTCCTCATCACACGTCACAACATCAACATTAAGACATGGTCTTCAGCATGACAAACCATTCCCATGAAGCCAGGACAGGAGGGATAAGACTTGCATATCCCTGTACAAGTCCCCTTGCGTGGATCACTGATTTGTGGTTTGTATTTTGGCCTTCTTAGAGGTTAATGGGAAAGACAATCTTAGCTTCTCTTCTGTCTCATTCTCTATGTATGTTCTTCTACTACATCGATAAGGATCTCTAGTATCATTATCAATAATATTTCATTATTCATCAACACTTTCTTGACAATAATTTGCAAATTCAGATAAAGATCAGAGATATGATCATTTATATTACTCTTAATTGACTATTAGGTCATTTTCTACAAACCACAACTCTTGGCACATTGAAAACCTTGTTCACAGTATAAGAAATTTTCTCAATTCTATATTGTTCAATGCAAGGACAAGAATGTATTAACTTTATAGTGGAATATAAGCATTGAGTACAATATCAGAGGTCCATCAGATGGTGTTTGTGGAATGTATGTGTTGTCTCCCTTGGGGCCAAAGCACCATCCATGATAACTGCATTTTTAATCCCTATCTTCAACTATCCTTCCTTCAAACAGAGGAGCCCTTCTATTAGGACAAATGTCTTCAAAAAATTGCCAAGCCTGGTTGCATTTGTCCCACCAAACAATGATGTCAACGCCCATAACAGTGAATGCATGAGGCACCATCTTTTCCATATTCTGACTTCTACTTTGGCATCATGTCAAACAATAGAGCTGAAGCTTATGCTCTCTTGCAAGGACTTACTTTGGCCAAGAGTTCTTAAATCCAAAATCTCACTGTGTTAGGAGACTCTGGCCTAATTATTTATCATATGCTATCCAACTCTAATCCTGCAAACCCTCGTTTGTCTTCCATTATGGAAATAATCAAGGAAAACTATAGTTGAATTTGAAAAGGTGAATTCATATCATATCCTTGACGAGCAGAATGTCATGGCAGACTCAAAAGCCACTAGCACATCAAGGGAAAAGGGGTATATTATATTTTAACGATTGATCTTATGATCAAACTATACCATAATACAAATTCCTCATCACACATGACAACATCAGCATTAATACATGGTGTTGAGCATGAAAAACCATTCCCATGAAGCCAGGATCGGAGAGATAAGACTTGCATATCCCTGTACATGTCTACTTGCATGGATCACTAATTTGTGGTTTGTACTACCCTTCTTAGAGGTTAATGGGCAAGACAACCTTAGCTTCTCGTCTGTCTCATTCTCTATGTATGTTCTTCTGCTACATCGATAAGGATCTCTAGTATCATTATCAGTAATATTTCATTATTCATCAAAAATTCCTAGACAAGAATTTGCAAGTTTAGATATATATCAGAGCTGTGATTATTTATATTTAGTCATAATTGACTATTAGGTAATTTTCTACAAACCACAACTCTTGGCACATTGAAAACCATGTTCACGGTGTAAGCAATTTTCTCAATTCTAGATTGTTCAATACAAGCAGAGGAATGTAATAACTTTATAGTGGAATCTAAGCAATGAGTAAAATATTGGAGGTCCGTCAAATGGTGCTTGTGGAATGTATGTGCAGTCTCCCTTGGGGCCAAAGCACCAGCCATGATAATTGCATTTCAAATCCTCATCTTCAACTATCCTTCCTTCAAACAAAGGATCCCTTCTATGAGAACAAATGTCATCAAAAACTTTCCAAGCCCGGTTGCACTTGTCCCACCAAACAACGATGTCAAGGCCCATAACAGTGAATGCATGAGGCACCCTCTTTTCCAAATCATATTCTAGGGCTGCAGGATGCCAATGCGAAAACTAATTGAATTTACAGTTACCCCCATCTCCTTGATGTTTTTCATTATTGCTTATTCTCACAGCTCCCTTGGAAATATCGTTGGAAGGTGACGAATCTGGGAGCTCGTTAAAGGTTGAGCGATTGTAGATAAACTAAATTTTTTCATTCTCCTATAACTCCATTTTCATGTATTAATTGTTGGTTTTCAAAGATATGCATAGTCTTCTTATCATGTGGGTTGATGATGATATAGAACGTTGAGGTTTATTGGAGAGAAAATTGGAAGCCTTGCCATAGATGAAAACTAGAGTTGAAAACAGAGATCCGTTCACCGAATAACCATTCCCCTCCATTTGAAAACCAAAGAATCAAAGCGATCATCAATTTGGACCAAATCCAACCTCCTAAACCACCTCCAAAACCAGAAAAACCAGAAAATGGGCGATTGCAAACGAATTTAACATTGCAAAGCAGAAAATTGAGTGATTGTAAGGGAATATAATCTCCTAAACTAGGCGAATCAGGCCAAATGAGTTTTTGCATGGTTTATCCGCCCTTTTTTTGGCTAAAATGAAAAAAATAATTATTTTTTAAATAAAATTTTGGCTAACTATATGAAATGGGTGTTTTATAAAAAAAAATCCCTTCTAAAATGCAAAACCCCTTAAATTTCGCCCTTGGGCTAAAATTCACCCCTAAAATTTACCATGCCTTAGGAATATCTGGAGAATCAATCAATCCTGTGAGCCACTACAAAATTGAAGGCGAAGGTAGAAGCCTTGTGATCTTTGATAAGAGTCGGGATGAAGGAGCTGCCAGTGGATGCCTTGTGAGCCATAACGTAATGTCTTATGAGCTCTTTGAACAAAATTCAAGACTCAATCTAGCAAGAGTTAAGATGAATGAAGAAGTCATGTGAGCTAGTACTAGTATTATGGACTCCTTGGCTTGTTCTGATGTGACTACATAGGAATTGGCCCCTCCTAGGCTTACTCCAACAAGTGTCCAAGTTGTAGTACTAAATGATCACATGGGAAATAACTTCTTTTCATTGTTATCTTGAACATAATTACTTAAATTTAACTACAAGTGAATGGACCATATTGGTTAATAGAGTGATAAAATGTCTATGTAAAATGTCATGTAAACTCCTAGTTCTAGTGACTATTTGAGATGCTATAATGTAAGGTTATGATGTAAAGGCTAAAATCATAGGTTTCCCTAAATTTATAAAGGCACTATTATATTAAAGATGTCGATGTAAAATTAGAAGAGGGCGGGATGTGCACTTGTGTCTAGAGAGAAAAACTTAAGTTGTTAACCCCTCTTCCATGGAGTCTTCTAGAAGGATCATGAATCTTATCCAATGTCAATCCAAGATTAAATTTGGGCACTCCATTCTAGCCAATTGATAAAAGGACCAAGAGAAAAGAATTCGCTACACAAGTTCTTTTTCTACAATTTTTCATCTACTCTCCAAGGCATTCCTATTCCTCTTGAGCACCAAGGCTTTAAGTTCTCAGCTGTTAGATATAAGCATTCAAATTTTAGCAGTCATTTCACCCTGATCTAGTCTATTTTTCTACAGTACGCCCAAATAATCTGAAGATCTACTTCATACAAGCATATCAAGCAAATTTGAGTGCATATCTAAGTGAAAAGCAAGCATAGCTTGCAAATCTAAGTGAACAATATGTAGATATAGCAAATTTGAGTGTAGATCTAAGTGAAAAGCAAGTAGATCTAGAAAATATGAGTGTCTATAAGGTTGAAAACCTTAGTCTTGAGGTGTCCTTATAAGCTTTTGATCATTTACAATAAGTTGATTTGAAGAACAGAATTTCATGCGTACTTAAAAAGTTAGTTTCTATTGTTTATATTTTTAGCTATGTATGTGACTGCTACAAGTTCAAAATTTTAATTCTATTATTGAAGTAATTCATGAATTGGGTTATTTGATAAAGAAACATAGGACAAAATTCATCTTGAGTTAAGAAAATTTTAACACCCTGCTCCTTTGGAATGTTTCAAATTGGGAAATAATGTTTTTGAAACTTGATCTATACAAGGTTGGAATGCCTCTAGTGCTATTGATTTGGTTTTTATTTTAGATGTCATAGTTAGCAAGGATCCTAGAACATGGATACTACAGATGGAGCAATTTTTCGATCTCCATAATGTGCAAAACACACAAGAGGTATGTATTGCAACTTTATATTTGGAACCAAATTAGTTTGTATGGTACGATGGTTTTGCTCTCATAAAAGAACTATCACTTGGGCAATTTTTATAGAAGAAATGATAGCACATTATGAGGATACGAAAAGCAACACCTTTTTTAGCCAATTGATAAATCTCAAACAAAAGGGTTCAATGATGGAGCACATTGAGGACTTCCAAAAATTGAACATAAGGGTAAAAGATATTCCAGAGGAGCATAGGATTGATGTGTTCATAGGGACTTTAAAGGATAATATCCAACATGAGGTTCACCTTTGGGAACCTAATTCATTGGAGAAGTCATTCAGGTTAGCAAGAAAAATGGAAAGCAAAATTATGCAACCAAGAAGCCTACCACTCACAACTATAAAGATGGAAGTGTTATTGTCCCTAGCCTTCTACAACCTATAAAGATTGACACCACAACAATTGGAAGAAAAAAGAGCAAAAGGGCTTTGTTACAGTTGCGAAAGCAAGTACACTAAAGGTCACAAGTGTGCTAAGAAAAATTAAAGCTATTAAAGAATGGAAAATCCCCACATCCATAAAGCATCTACGAGGATTTCTCGGGTTGACAGCGTATTATGGCAAGTTTGTTAAGAATTATGGGAGAATAGTAGCACCTCTAACAACATTATTGAAGAAAGATGCATTTTCATGGACTCCATAAGTAACAAAGGCTTTCGAACATCTTAAAGAGGCAATGTGCCAAGCACCAGTCTTAGCTACGCTAGACTTCAAAAAAACCTTTATTGTCAAATGTGATGCTTTAGGAAATGGAATTGGTGTGGTTTTAATGCAAGATGAAAGACCCATTACTTTCGAAAGTCATTCAATCAAGGGAAAGTATTTACACAAAGCTATTTATGACAAGGAAATGTTGGCAATACTACATGCACTTAAGCAATGGCGACCCTACCTAATGGGAAGACACTTCAAGGTAAAAACTGATCATGATAGTCTTAAATAAATTTTAGAACAAAGACTATCCTCTAAATAGAAACAAAAAAGGGTCACAAAGATGTTGGGTTATGACTTCGAAATCATCTACAAAAAAGGGAAGTAAAATGTTGTGGCTGATGCACTCTCAAGAAAGGATGAGGATGTGGAAGCATTGTTGTGCGCTATTTCTATTATCCAACCAAATTGGATAAAAAAAGCAAGGGAGGAATGGAATAATGATGAAGAAGTGTGGGAACTCATTTGAAAGATACAACAAGATCCCAGTACATCTTATACATTTAGCTGTAAAAATGATTCATTATGGTACAAAGCTTGCTTATACCTATGTAAGAATTTCCAACTCAAACAAAATATTCTTATGGAATTGCACACTTCTCCCTTAGGAGGGCACTCAGGATTTTTTAAAACTTACCACAGGGTTAAGAAGGAACTTTTTTGGGATCGCCTTAAATTGGATATTCAAAAGTTTGTGGCGGAATGTTTGGTTTGCCAACAAAATAAAGTTGAAACAATTAAGACCCCAGGTTTACTGCAACCTTTATCCATTCCAAGCCAACATTGGGAGGAGGTTTCAATGGATTTTATCACAGGTTTACGCAAGTCCGAGGGAAAGAGTGTCATCATGGTGGTAGTTGACAGACTTACCAAGTATGCACACTTTTGTGCATTATCACATCCATTTTAAGACCAATACAGTTTCTATTGCATCTATGGAAACAATTCAAAAGTTACATTGAAACCCAAAGATATTGTAAGCGTCAGAGATCCATTTTCACTGGAAACTTTTGGATAGAATTATTTTCTTGTCTGGGTATCAGTTAGCTCGTTAGCCATCTTATCATCCTCAATCTGATGGGTCCAAATTGTGATAGTAAAACAAATGATCGGAAGATATCTTCATTTGCTTTGTTATCTGTAAAAGACACAATGGGTCAATGGTTGCCTCTAGCTGAATGGTGGTATAACACTTCCTTCCATACTGCAGCAAAAATGACCCCATTTATGGCACTTTATGGATATCATGCACCATCCATCACATCATATTTAAGAGAAAATTCTAAGGTTCAAGCAGTGGAACATCACATCCAACATTAATAACAAGTTCTCCAACTCTTAAAGGATAACCTCACATTGGCACAGAATAGAATGAAACAACAAGCAGATCAACATCATAGTGAAAGAAGTTTTGATGTAGGTGACTGGGTATTCCTACAGCTATAGCCATATAAACAAATGTCCCTCAATCAAGCTAAGAAGGATAATAAATTATCACCAAAGTATTATGGTCCGTACAAGAATGTTTCATTTGTGTAAAGTAAAGGAGGTTTCCCCCTCGAAGAGGCTGAATTCTAAGGTGTTGATCTATCTTTTTATCAGTTTGTGAGTTGGTTTCCTAACAAAGTTGACTCAACTTACATAAAGAAGGGTAAAAAACTTTTTGACTGTTTAACTATCTACACACTCTGTGGCCATAATTTGCAGAGATTTTACATTCCTTTACATAAAACTTGGGCATTTGCCCCAAATCTTGACCAAAGGGACCCCATCCCAACTAGCCCCCAACACAAAGATCGTGACTCGCCCTTGAGTCACTCCGCTGGTTAGGAGTTCTTGCTGCAAAGATCCCCCAGCTCCACTTGTGCAACTGCTACTCAGTTGTGCTCTGCGTGGCTACCTGCTTGATATGTTCTACAAGCTTCTCTATGGATAGTCCTGCACTATCCTGCTTAATCTTCTGTTGTGTACTATACAAGTTCGACAACTTTTCCTGTATGTTGGAAAATACTATGTAGGCCTCATCCAACCAAGGCCCCAACCTGGCCTTAATGACTGCCTCTTTTTTCTGCGCTGCTTCCACCTGTGTAAGTAGCTTCTTAGCCTCCTACAGCTTGGTGAGGCGTTGTGCTATAGGAATAGTGCACGTCATCGCCCTCACTTCATCGTATTGTTGTTGGAGTTCATGGAATTTTGTATTCAATACCTGTAGGGTGGGATCTTCCTACAGGCACGTTACTAATTCCATAGCCTACTCAAATAGCGCAGTGCAATCCACCACTGCGGCATCCACCCTAGTGACTCCATTAACAGTGGCTTCGCATTGTTCCCTAACCTCTGGCACGGTTGAAGGTTGTGACTTCAGCTCCAGTGTTGTTACCTTCATGTTCAGCTTGAACTGAACTCTTGCCACCTCTACCTTGGCATCACGCACACCCACAACAGGTTTTCTGATTTTTTCCTCCAACGGTGCCTCCTTTTCCTTCAACATCTCTATATTCTCAGTGAACATATGTTCATTGTTCACTCTATATTCACTAATAAGGTTGATCACGCGCTGCTTCCATGCTCTAAACTATGTTTTCACAATTGCCTGCAGCATGTGGAGATACTTATTGGGGATCACGGTGAGTTTGAGTTCGATGTTATTTAAAGAACTGACAATGACCTTGTCATCAATCACCTCCATGCTCAATGATCATTCTGATAGAGTGAATGCTAGGAGATCCAGTGATCTGACCATCTCTGCTTCCTGATTGGTCCTCGGTGCCAAGCTCATTGGTGCAGCACTTACCTGCCCTACGTCGACCTCGATCCTTCTGGTTTGGATCTATAGAACATGCAGATCCTTTTGAATGGTACTTAGCACCTGTTTTTGTTGTTTTTCGAAAGAAATAAAGCCATTTCTAGATTCAAAGCACCAAAGCCATCACTGGATCCAAAGCATCAAAGCCATCGTTGGATCCAATCACTCTAACAGAAGGCGACCTTGATGAGATTAGCGATAAGGTGTGTGATACCACTATGGAACTGCTGCAACATTTACACTATGGTATCGTGCACCCTATCTCCAATCTCGTCAAGGTTGCCTTTTGTTAGAGTGATTGGATCCAGCCATGACTTTAACGCTTTTGATTTCTTCTGATGCCCTTCTTTCCACTTGTCTTTCTTGGGATTGGGGGCTTCCCTCACTGGTGTAGGCTTGAGATGAGATGACCTCAACGTCGTAAGCACAACAGCTGGAGCCTCCATTCTCACAACCTCTAAAGAAGCTCCCTCAAAGGCGACAGTTCCTCCAGTGCTTGCAGTTTCGCTTGGTCTGGACATGGTGTTGAGAATGAACTATTGTGTATCCTTAGGTAACCTGTCAAACACAGAGTTTGCAACTAAATCTGTAAAAACCTGAGGATTCATAAACAATGGACAACACAACACAAAAATTCTAAGTATGCAAAGTGTTTAATATTGGACGGCCACGTGTAATTTGTAGGCAAATTCAAATTCAAATGCAATCGTTCCCCCCAAAATCCGTCCATAAATGTTGATTTCGCAACAGATCTCCAAGGATTTCACTCTTAAATTCAGCCCTAAATGTTGCCTCCCTGCTCCTCTTAACCATCTCTTCACTGTCAAATCATGAACAGTGATTGTAATGGTCACTTTCTAGCTATGTTACGTAGTACCTCCCTATATAGTGCAGCTCCCTTCACGCCTCTTGTGGTACTCTGACACCACCCTTTTTCGCGCAGCCCCCCTGTCGCATAGCTCTACAACCCAGGGAGTATAGTTTATAGTCTCGTGCTCCCTTGCAATTGCCTAGAGTGCTAAGATTGTGCTACCATCATGTAGTCATTGGTCTGGATCCCCCATGTATGGTTTCAATCAGCTTCCATTTACCCTTCCCGGAAATGGATCTCCATTCAACTTCGTGAGTTGAACTTCTCCACCATCTGTAATTTCTTTGATGACATATGGTCCTAGCCAGTGCATCTGGAACTTCCCTGGAAACTTAGCAAACTTACTATCGTGTAATGAAACCAAATCATTGACCTTGAAGGTGCACAGTTTTATGTGCCAATCGTGCCAATCTTTTTCACGTTCCTTCTGAAACTGTTGATGGAATCCAGCTAGAAATCTACCTTCCTCAAGCTCCATTAGTTGCACGAGCCATTCTTCTAAGGCTCTGTGGTTTGCCATTCTTGTGAAAGTCGTTATGTGTAGGCTAGGCATAATTTACTCCATAGGCATATGTTGTAGCAACTACAACCACCCTCCAAAATTTTCCCTTAGCCTATATTGGTGCCTCCCTACCAACCTTACACAACAATTTGTCTTGCTTCATCAAGTACTCAAGCTTCAAGTGTTTTCCTCGCACAAAGCCCCTGTCGATCACAGTTGATCCATTCCCCTCACAAGATGCTCACCTAGACTTGGTATAGTTGTGGGCTCACAACTTCCCCTTGGAGGGAAACCAACCTTCCCTCCAGGAATTGTGTAATCCTCTATGACAACCTACTAAGCTACAAGATTGCACAATCCTGCCAGCCAACCTTCCCAAGAGGATTTGTGAAAATTTTCCCAAGAGTAGGATGTTCATCCCAGGATTTTGTGCAAATTTGGGCAACAGTCAGCAGCTTTGCCCAGGAATTGTGCAAACCCCTTGGGCAGTCAGCCTAGCTCATAGCTAGTAACATGCATTTTCCCAAGTAATTGAGCACTTGGATGCATGGACAGTCTAATTGACCAGTTCCACCAGGGACCGAGGAAACTTGACTTGCATGCATTCATGACTCAATCTTCCTGGAATAGCAAGAGACAACATGCAAAAGCCATCCCATGATTTAGGGAGCTATTTTTAGTAGTCGGGGGTTACATGCAAAGTTGTTTTAGAAGTTTCCCTCCAAGTGTCACTTTTTCCTAGATTTGTGGCATGTGCATCATGAGACCAAACTTATTTATTCGACGCATCAGAGCTCATTCATTCACATCAATCTTGGAGCTATGACATCCCACAGCACATCGAGGACTCTTCGACACATCCAACTCAGTTATTCACGGGTAAGTGGCCTCAACTTATCTTTTTCATCATTTATGTCACTTTTTATGTATTCGCTTGTGTGAGTGTTGTTTTGTTGATTTATTTGAACACATGCTATCATTTACATGTATTCTAGCCTATCCTAGCTCTGTTTTAGTTTTCCTTGTTATCTCACTGTTGTCACATGCATGAAACTGTTTTGCATGGACGTTGAACAACTAGCGAACTGTCTCACCCACATGCATGTCGATCTGTTTGTTGAATATTTCATTCATGTTTTGCATGCATTGTCAATCACTTCTGTTATAACTTAGTGTCGCCATGCATTTTACTCTCTTAGTTGCTTTTAGTTTCCCGTCGGTGAGTCAGGCCAACTTTGGCGCAGGCTCTGCCTTCACCAAGGCCTCATTGCACAATATGGGGAAGGAAGGCTCACCTTCCTCCCTATAAGTGCACATCCATGCCCAGCACTAGCCTCCAGGACTATTTTGTACATTTCTAGAGGACAGTGGCTACTTGGCCCAAGAAATTGCGTAAATTTTCCCCAAGGCCAACAGTGCTTCCTAGCTAGGATTGTGCATTGCGCGATCCTAGCAGCCAGTTGCCTAACTAGATTTCACATTTCACTAATTCAACATCCATTCCTACCTCCCAAACAACCCATACTTCCTTTTGCGCAATTCTAGAAGCCGGTCACTCAGCCTCCCAATAAAATTTGCACAATCTTGCTCATCAATTCCACAGGTATGTGTTGTGCCCTTCACAGGCACTTTTGGGGAAGACCCCAAAGACCATCAAGTGTACGTGAACATTCACAAGTCCGGATTGTACCAGATTGCATGCAGATACCCTGCGTTCCCATGCGCGAACATGATTCACTGGATTGTCTCTCACACTGACCCCGAGATGATGACCTTGAGCAGTGTGAGTGGGATGAATCTTGCAACCTTCTGGCATGAGATTACAATGAGATGTATCAAATGTCCAAACCCGTGACTATCATGACCCCTCCATTCAGTTTGCCCAACAACAGAGCTCACTTCATAGACATTCTGAAGAATTAAGTAAAGGAGCTAGCTCGCTTCAGGATGACACCCAACCAGATCTACAAGACAAAGATATTGACTTGGTCATATTCACATGTTGACTGAGTGGCCAAGCAAGCACTGATGACATATGGTCCCAGCCAGTGCATCTGGAACTTCCCTAGAAACTTAACAAACTTACTATCATATAATGAAACCAAATCATTTACCTTGAAGGTGCACAATTTTATGTGCCAATCGTGCCTATCTTTTTCACGTTTCTTCTAAACCTGCTGATGGAATCTAGATAGAAATCTACCTTCCTCAAGCTCCATTAGTTGTGCGATCCGTTATTCTAAGGCTTTGCGGTCCGCCATTCCTGTGAAAGTCGTTATGCATAGATTATGCACAATGCACTCCATAAGCATCTACTATAGCGGCTACAACCACCCTCCAAAATTTTCCCTTAGCCTATTTTGGAGCCTCCCTACAAACCTTACACAACACTTTGTCATGCTTCATCAAGTACTCAAGCTTCAAGTGTTTTCCTTGCACAAAGGCAGCATGTCGATTACAGTTGATCCATTCCCCTCACAAGGTGCTCACCTGGACTTGGTCCAACTACAGGCTGAGCAGCTTCCCCTTGGAAATTGAGCATTTCTAGAAGGAAACTAACCTTCCCTCTAGGAATTGAGCAATCCTCTCTGACAACCTGCTGGGCTCCAGGATTGCGCAATCCTGCCAACCAACCATCCCAGCAGGATTTCCGCAAATTTTCCCAGCAGCAGGCTATTCATCCCAGGATTTGCACAAATTTGGGCAGCAGTCAGCTGCTTTATGTAGGAATTGCACAAACCCCCTGCGTAGTCAGCCTAGCTCACAGCGAGTAATGTGCATTTTTCCCAAGCAATTGAGCACTTGCATGCATGGGCAGTCTGATTGACCAGTTCCATCGAGGACCAAGGAAACTTGACTTGCATGCATTCATTACTCAATCTTCCCGGAATAGCAAGATACAACATGAAAAAGGCATCCCATTATTCAGGGAGCTATTTTTAGTAGCTAGGGGTTACATGCAAAGTTGTTTTAGAAGTTTCCCTCCAAGTGTCGTTTTTTCCTATATTTGTGGCATGTGCGTCATGAGACCAAACTTATTTATTCAACGCATCAGAGCTCATTCAATCACATCGATCTTGGAGCTCTGACATCCCACAGCACATCGAGGACTCTTCGACACATCCGGCTCAGTTATTCATGGGTATGTGGCCTCAACTTATCTTTTTCAGCATTTATGTCGCTTTTTGTGTATTCACTTGTGTGAGTGTTGTTTTCTTGATTTCTTCGAATGCATGCTATCATTTACATGTATTCTAGCTTGTCCTAGCTGTGTTTTAGTTTTCCTTGTTATCTCACTATTGTCGCATGCATGAAACTGTTTTGCACGGACGTTCATCCAACTAGTGAACTGCATCACCCACATGCATGTTGATCTGTCTGTTGAATCTTTCATTCATGTTTTGCATGCACTGTCAATCACTTCTATTATAACATAGTGTCACCATGCATTTTACTGTATTAGTTTCTTTTAGTTGCCCGTCGGTGATACGGGCCAACTTTGGCCCTAGCTCTGCCTTCACCAAGGCCTCATTGCGCAATATGGGGAAGGAAGGCACACCTTCATCCCTAGAAATGTGCATTCATTCCCAGCACTAGCCTCCAAGACTTTTTTGCACATTTCTGGAGGACAGTGGCTACTAGACCCAAGAAATTGTGCAAATCTACCCTAGGGCCAATAGTCCTTCCCCGTTGGGATTGCGCATTTCACAATCCCAACAGCCAGTTGCCTAACTGGATTACACATTTTGTTGATCCAGCATCCATTCCTACCTCCTAGATAGCCCATACTACCTTTTACGTAGTTCTAGCAGTTAGACACTTAGCCTCCCAGTAAAATTTGTGCAATATTTCTCATCAATTCCCCAGGTATGTGTTGTGTCCTTCCCCGGATTTTCTTTGTTTTCACTCACATATTTCTTGCCATGCATGTTGCTTGTTTCCAAATCTTTCAGGTGTTCATATGTCTCAATGGCTTCCAAGAGAATAGGATCGCAGGACACTGATGGAGTTTTATTTGGAGCAGCAGTTGAGTAGGTGTCCTCTAGTCTGTCGATCTATGAAGATACGAAGTTATATCTAGACAAGGACATAAAACTGAAGAAAAGGTTAATGAAGCATTCGCAGGCACTTTTGGGGAAGACCTCGAAGACCGTCAGGTGTACATGAACATTCACAAGTCCGGTTTATACCAGATTTCATGTAGATACCCCACGTTCCCATGCGTGGACATGATTCACTGGATCATCTCTCACACTAACCCCGAGACGATGACCTTGAGTAGTGTCAGTGGGATGAAGATTACAACCTTCTGGCATGATATTACGATGAGATGTATCAGATGTCCAAACGCATGACTATCATGACCCCTCCATTCAGCTTTCCCAACAGCAGAGCTCACTCCAGAGACATTCTGAAGGATTGGGTAAAGGAACCAGCTCACTTCAGGATGACACCTAACCAGATCTACAAGAAAAATATATTGAGGAAGGCGTACCAATACTTGGTCATATTCACATGTCGACTGAGTGGCCAAGCAAGCATTGAAACCTTTCCTCAGAGTTGGGTGATCACATTGGACCAACTAGCTAGAGAAGGAAGACCATGCAACTGGTCCGGCATACTAGCTCACCAACTGAAGGAACAAGTCACGAAGGCTCGAAAATCACCCGAGGGTATGCATGCAAAGATTTATATGCTCGCTTACATTCTATATGAAGTTTGTGCCCAACATCAGTTCTCGGGCTTAGAGTGGGCATGGTCATTGGTGAAGACTGTTGTGAACACGTATTTCAAGTTGTTGTCGAAATGCAACTTCAAAGGAGCTACCATACGATTGTTTGACCATGTTTTTACCCCAGTGTACAGGTTGATATTTGAATAGGATCCACCATGCATGTCAGAGGAAGCGATGAATTCATTTCTAGGAATTTTAGATTGGTATGCCTCACCGTCTAGCACATTCATCTGAGTGTGTGGTGTGGAGAAGTCTCTGCATGTTCTGCCAAGGTTCACCTTGGATGTGCTTGTCATGCAGGAAGTAGCATACCACATCTCGGTAGGATTGATAGCTAGACTGCAGCAGAAGAAGAAGACACCTTGGCCCACTCTTCTGTTGTGGATTAGGTTATATGAGATCCATAGTATCAAGAAATTGGATGTGAAAGTAGAAAAGATGAGGAAGTAACCTTTCAACCTCTAAAGCTTCAACCCATATGTCCCACATTGCATTGTGAAGGATCATTATGCGAGAGTTCAATTCAACTGGATCCATGGGGCATGTCATTGGGCCAAGGAGGACTCATGGAGGTACTGTTATAATTCCTCCAGACCAAATGAACAAATCGGCTTCACCGTAGAGTGGTTAGCACAGCAACATGAAGCAGCGTCATGGAGAGCACCAGCAGTAGCAGCAACAGTAGAGGTAGCAGAGCGAAGCATACATGGGAGAAAAAAAGGAAAGAAGAAGATTTTCAACCACATGGAGGAAGAGAAAAACTGCAAGTTTCAAGCATGTCCACTTGTAGAACAAGAAGCTATGGCTATTCAAGCAAAGAGGCAGTGGCACGACAAGCACATCACGTGAAGGCAGAGAGATAAGAAGAGAAGGAGTTGCATGAGCTGAGGGAGAAACTTCGGAAAGAACAAGAGCTACGCCAACAAGAGAAGGAAGCGCATCAGCAGTAGATACAGTAAGGGGTGCATCACGTACAAACAAACAAAGCAGTGCCCATACAAGTAGTTGATTCATCTTAACATATGGCATCAGGCGAACAGGGTGAACCATCGCAGGGGAAAGAATTTGTTCATGAGATAGAACAGACGCTTGAATAGTTGGATGTAGACATGGAGCAGCATGAGTTGGAACAAGACACGGACCTCATGCCTCACCACAAAGAGGTTGACTCACCCACTTCAATTTATCCTAATGATGATCAAGTCTCAAATGACCAAGGAGGCACTGAGATCCTTGGTGGTCAGTTGGAAGCAGAGATGCACAACATCTCCTTTAACGAATCTCATCACAAAGTTGTGTAGTCTCAGAGAGTAATGACTCTGGAGGACCAAACATCCCTTGCACAAGTTGAATAAAAAGTGATCGTGACTGATGTGCACAAACATCTAGCTTCTTTGGCTGATGCAACTAGAGTGTATGCCAAAGCCACTAGCTCAAGTGTTCATTTCCTCATAGCTGAGAATGAGTGAATGGCGAAGGAACTACAGGTGGCCAAGCAAGGAGGGGACTTGGTGACAATGTCCACCCGAGCTAAACTGAAGAAGCCAATACTAGATGAAGTATTGTCCCTTGATATAGTTACGCAAGCATTGTACTCCAAGTTTGGTACTGTACACCAAGCAGTCATCCATATCCATAGATGGCAGCAGTGATGTGTGAGAAGAGCACACATCTTGAAGAATGTACATGCTATTATTGATAACATGCAAGCATGGATGATGAAGTATAAGGGAGCCCCACTTCACTTGCCAAATATGATGAAGGCCAATCGGTCGAGTTGCAAGCACATATTTGAAGTTAGATCTGGAACTATGAAGACCTACCGCAACTCATCACTAGCATACAGGCTTCCCATGCACGAGTATTCAAAAGCATGGATGTTATATTGCACATTCATGTGATCTCATCACTTGGGACTCTCACCCAGGCGAAGACAAAGAAACATTTCCAATAGGAGCTTGACTCGTACTTCGATGAGTTGATGTGCACCGCCACTAGCCCAGACTTGCCTATCAGTGCAGATATCGTGCATAAATATGTTGCTGGTCCGGCCACATTGAGGACAATGATGCACATGCTTTCAAATGAGTTGGACTGAGGAGCCCAAGTAGTGTACCCAGATGTTATGGAGGCAAGGTTCAGGTTTCAGACGGATGTCATAGCAAAACACACGAACACTGTCAAGGACTACCAATCTTGGCATCAATATGTTACTATTAATAAGCATGAGGATGTTGAGCAGTTAGAATTCTATGGTTGAATAAGTCCGAATGGTGTCTAGTTTGGCTTGTTCAAGATATTTTTCACATGGGTACATGTGCATTGTAATGTTGAGTAATGTCAATTTTAAGTCAAGTCTCAGTGGATGTAACAGTCATAGAGTAGGTGAAGAGTCATGAGGGTAGTTGAATGGTCACAAAGGGGATGTCAAGGGTCACCCAACCCTTTGCTATAAATAGTCCCTCATAAATCATTGTAGAGGCTTTTGGTCAGCCAATCTTCTGATAAGACTATCTTGGATAAAGCTTGGACAATATTGTAATGTGCCTTGGCTTCTCCATTGCACAGAGCTAGTTCATCTCTTTGGAGGAGCAGGTGGATGTGGTTGTAACGTTCCACTGTTGGGGCTAGCAGATTTACATGGTGTATTGTATGATTGTGACTTACGCTTCTTTATATAATAAGAGCCAACATATTTTCATGCATATGTTGTTATTATGGTTGGATTTCTCCAATTGCCTTAATGATATATGTTGTTTAACTTACGTACTTGTGTATGAACTGATTTGTATGAAATTATATGAATCTTTTTGTTAATGTGTTGCATATGTTGTTAATGGTGTTACCATACATGTAACAATCGTCGCACTCGTCTCAGACTGATCTGTGAGTGTTGTACATGTTATCTTACCTTGTATGATGTGACTACCGCATACGAGTGGACTACTCCATCGGAATTTGTACATGTCCTTTTGTGTTGTGTGTTCCTAGCCGAGAGAGGATTGATCCCTTTCAACCTGGAACTCCCCTTCACCTTCTTCTCCCTTAGAAGTGTTAGAACCTCTCATACACCTTCCTTGACTCACTGCATCAGTCACACCCTTGCTACTGACAAAGTTATCTTACTTGCCTCTATGAGACATCACGGTCAAGGAATTACCTTACGACCCACTGTTGGGACTCCTACACCAAACAGTCTAAGGTCTAATAGGGACTTCTTACTAGTGATCTCCCCTTGACATATTGGCAGGTCCAGCACCATAAACAGCATAACAGCTTCTATGCCATACACCAACCTAAAAGGTGTTAAACGAGTAAAATTTTTACAAGTAGTTCTTTAAGCCCATAACAATGTTGGTACGTGCACATTCCAATCATTCTGTTGCGCGTTGCAAACCTTTTTCAGTGCATTCTCCAATATCTTATTAAAAGCCTCAACCGTTCCATTGGCCTGAGGATGATATGGCGTACTCTTCTGATGGTAAACCTGGAACTCTTCTGTCAACACGCTGATTGTTTCATTAAGAAAATGTGTACCGCGATCACTTATCAAAACCTTCGGTCAACCGAACTTGGTCAACGCATATTCAAAACAAAAAAAAAAAACAAAAAAAAACTTTGTTTTTGTTACCCCTATATAGTCTTTCACAAGTTGTGCCTCTGCCCATCTGGTCAAATATTCAGTCGCGGTGATGATATACCGCACACCTGTCTTCTTGCCTGGGGGTTGAATTGGTCCTACAAAGTCAACTGCCATTTCTCAAATGGTTGCAATGACACCTGTGAATTCATAGGTAGCTCATCCCTTCGCGATGGCCTGCCTATTCTCTGACATGCATCTCATGCCCTACAATATGCTTTAGAGTCTTTATGCAGAGTCAGCCACCACAACCCAACACGTAAAATATTATGCGTTGTTTATTTTCCTGCATCATGCCCTCCTCCATCTCCTCCATGAGCTTCAGCGAGGATACTATTTCGCTCAAAATTAGACACATAACGTCGAAGTATTTCATCTGATCCCATCTTATACAAATGGCCCTCAATGACTGAAAAGTATGTCGTGCACACCACCAATTCCTTCTTTTGTTGACTGGTATATCCATCTAGATCTATCCTTGTAGTCAGGAAGTGGATAATATCCATGAAGTGATTATCCGCTATGTGCACCATGAAGAGATGCACATCATGTAGCCCTTCCTCCAAATTTGTAGGCTTCTCTCATGTTTCAATGCGCGATAGATGGTCTGGTCCCACATTCAATCTTCCTGGCTTCACAATTACTTCAAAATCATATTCTTAAAACAACAACATCCATCTGCATATTCGCCCACCCCCCCCCCCACACAGACTTATTGACTAGATACTTCAATGCAAAATGGTCTGTGTACATCTTGAAATGTCTGCCTAGCAGGTAATGTCTGAATTTCTGAAGCACATACACCATACCCAACCCTTCACGCTCTATTGTCAAATAATTATTTTCATCTTTTGATAGCTTCCTGCTTGGAAAATCTATAGGATGATCCATTTCCCCTTCACCGGCCTATGTTAGCACCTATCCTAGCGCAATACACGTGGCATCAACATGCACGTGGAATTCCTTCTTCCAATCTGGGAATGCCAATATTAGTGAAGTGACCATTTTTTCCATCAATACATCTAGACTGTGCTGACATTCTTCATCCCAACAGAATTTAGCATCCTTCTTTAGTAGCTTTTCCATAGGCATGGTAATCTAGACATAACTCTTGATGAATTTCTGATGGTATCCAGTATGACCCACCATTGCGTGCAGCTGTTTGACACTTATTGGCGCCTACAAAATAACTATGATTGTGATCTTAGAAGGGTCCACCATTAGTCCTTGCGTGCACACCACATGAACCAGCAAAATCCTAAAATGGATGCAGAACAAGCATTTCTTCAAGTTCAGTGCAATCTAATACCTTCGGCATGTATCCAACATAAGTGTAAACTAGCTACATGGTGCTTGACTATCCCAAACACTATCCAATCATCAAATTATACCTCCAAGAACTTGTGAATAAATTCTTTGAACATCGTGATGACTATGCGCAAGAAGATTGTCGATGCATTATTAAGTCTGAAAGGCGTCATTTCATACTATAAGCATCCTCACTCTATCACGAAGGTGGTATTACTCCAGTCTTCTGGCGTGATCTTAATCTGTTGGTATCGAGAGAACCCATCAGTGAATGAGTAGGCCTCCTGCCCTCCAACATTATCTAGTACTTCATCTTTGAACAGTGTTGGAAAAGGATCATGAATGCACGCATCATTAAGCTTCCTAAGATCTATATAGATCCTTATTTCTCCTTTCTACTTCTTTTCCTGGACTACCATTGGGCTCACCCAATCAAATTCCTCCATAGGTTCAATAATTCCTACCTCATGCATCTTATCCAACTCTAAGCAAACCTTTTCTTTATAATTGGGATTAAGGCAATATGGCCTCTACTTAATTGGCTTTGCGTCTGACTTCAAGGTAATATTCATTACACCCAAGTCTCTTGTGATATGTTTCAAGTATGAAAATTTTGTAGGGAAAAAATCTTAATATTTGCGGAGCAACTCAGCAACATATCTATTGTGGCATCATCCCAATAATCCCCAACCTTCGCAAAATTCAGCTCCACTTCTGTGCCAATGTTTACTTGCCTAGTTTTCAGTGGCGTGGTGATGTCTGGATTCTCTATCTACGGTCCCTCAACTTCGCGGCGGCTTTCTACCTCTGGAATGTTAATATTCCTTTCCTCATTGTCTCCTTCAGCAATCACATTATAGCATTCCAGCGCATGGCACAGCTGGGTGCTCCAATCTAGTTGAATCAATTCTAAAGGATCCTACGGTATTCTGAAGATTGTTTCTGTAACCTCCTACAGTGCCTCATCAATTCTTTCGAACCCATCCTCAAAGCTAAATGTCATCAAAAATTCTTCCCTTAAGACATCCCACTCTATAATGCCATGGCGGAGCTCTATTTCCAGGTACCAATTCATAGGAATGATGTCCAAAGTGTGATAGAATATATGCACCCATTCTCCCTGCGGCTCCATTCCATAAACCTTAGTTCACTTTGCTAAATGATCACGTGAATCATTTCTCCCATCATATTTCTCAGTTAACCAAACTTTTGGGTGACCAAACTGCAATCTCATCATTCTTCAGTACTCACCCCATTCTTCAAAATTGTCCTTATGCATACCACACAACCGTGTGGGCGTAGCACGCAGCGCCAAATCCAATGCTTGGAAGTGATGTTTCTCAGGTACTTCTCTTTCAAAGGCATCCAAGAACTTATCTACATCAATTAAACCATCATAATAAGGTAGATTTCTTACCTTTGATGGCACACAACACAATGACTTAGTCATCATATTGCAACGCAATGTAGATACTTTGTGTAAACTATTCTTCCAATTCTCTAACTCTTCATCTGAATCTTGTTGAGATTGCAACAAGATGATGGAGCTTAGTGAAAAGAGTCGCCTTCACTAAGTGGGCCCGCAAGCTATTTTTGGCGCAAGTCTATTTTTAGACTATGTCTAT
>APFE031453340.1:2575-18368 GCA_000404065.3 Pinus taeda
TCCCCTTGAAGCCAAAACAACTCTGATACCAAATGTAAGGACTCTGGACACCACATATCTCCACAATGGTATGATATTGTCCACTTTGGGCCTAAGCCCTCATGGATTTGTTTTTGGGCTTTACCCCAAAAGGCCTCATACCAATGGAGATATTTGTCCATCCTTATATACCCATTATCCTCCCCACTTCTAGTCAATGTGGGACTTTGGTCGTATACCCAACAGTCTACTCTACACCATTGTGCATAGTGGAAGCCACCAAGGGAGGTCCTCCAACCAAGGATGACCTTATTGAGAACTTGATTCAAAATCCACCTCCCAGTGTGCTGCCATTAGAAGAGTTGGTAGAAGACACCCAAGCCAGTGCTTTAGTGGATATCTATGTGTCTAATTCGACCTCTCTCCAAGTTAAGAATGTGGAATTTGGCCCTGAATGAACCTTGAAGATTAACTCATCCCTATCTCCCTCTTAAGAGAAGGAGCTGTGTAGCTTATTGAATAGCCATTTCGATTCTTTTGCTTGGAGCTATAAGGAAATGAAAGGAGCCCACCCTTCAGTCTGTACCCATCACATTTACATTAAAGAGGATTGTAAACCAGCCAGGCAGCCTTAGAGGAGAATGAATCTAGCCCTTAAGGACATTGTCAAAGAAGAACTGCAAAAGTTGTTGGATGCAGGATTCATCTACCCCATCTCTGACAGCAAGTGGGTTTCTCCTTTGGTGCTCGTGCCCAAGAAAAACTGGAAGTGGAGAATCTATTTAGATTATCAAGAACTTAACAAAGCTACCAAGAAGGACCATTTCTCCTTTGCCTTTCATAGATCAAGTGTTAGATGGCCTGGCAGGGAAGAAGTTCTTTTCCTTATTAGAGGGGTTTAGCGGGTATAGTCTGATCCAAATCAGCCCGAAAGACCAAGATAAGACCACTTTCACTTGTCCATGGGGTACCTTTGCCTCTCAGGTCCTTCCCTTTGGGTTATGCAGTGCTCCTGCCACCTTCCAGAGAGTAGTACTAAGTATATTCCCTGAGCTGGTTCATAATTCAGTGGAAATCTATATGGATGACTTTACTCCTTATGGGTCTAACTTCTAAGAAGCATTGACTAACCTGGGAAAAGTTTTAGCCAAGTGTATTGAAATGAACCTATCCGTTAGTCTTGAAAAATGTGAATTTGTAATGGCTGAAGGAACCGTGCTAGGTCATACAATTTCTCAGCAAAGATTACAGGTGGATCCCAACAAGATTGCTATCATCCAAAGGGTCCCACCTCCTGAAAAAGTAAGACGTGTTCAGAGTTTTCTAGGCTTAGTAGGATATTATAGAATATTCATTAAAGATTTTAGTAAGCTAGCCTCTCCATTGTTTGGTCTTTTGGGGAGAGATGTTGAGTTTATATGGACTGACAACTGTCAAGAGGCTCTAGATGTGTTGAAAGTTAAGATGGTAACTACCCTAATCCTGATAGGTCCAAACTGGGCCCTACCTTTCCACATTCACATAGATGCCTTGAACAAAGCCATATGAGCAGCCTTAGGACAAGTTGAAGAGAAGCTACCGTATGCCATATATTTTGTCAATAAAAACCTGTCCAAGGCTAAGTTAAACTATACTGTAATTGAGAAAGAGCTCCTAGCTATAGTCCATTCCCTAAACAAGTTCAGACACTATATCACTGGTTCTCAAACATTCCTACACACTGATCATGCTGCAATTAGGTACTTGATGAATAAACCTGATGTAAATGCTCGTATCATTAGATGGTTACTTTTATTGCGACAATTTGATTTGACCATTTTTTATCAGCCATGTAAGGAAAATGTTGTTGCTAATTTTCTACTAGACTAGATATGCCTGCAAGTGAAGAAGGGATGGTGGATGATCAAATGCCAGATGAACTCCTATTTGCTATTTCTGTACTCTCTCCATGGTTTGCTGATATAGGAAATTACTTGGTTTCAACACAGTTTCTGCCACACCTATCCCCAAAAGAGAAGAGAAAGATCATGAGGAAAAGCACCCCATTCACTTGGATTGGGGGAAACCTGTTTAAACTTGGCCCAGATCATACTTTGAGGCGTTGTGTCACGGAGGAGGAAATTTTTGACATCCTCCTAATCTATCATGATGGGCCCTATGGGGGCCACTTTGCAACAAAAAGAACCACCTTCAAAATTCTATAAGCAGGGTACTATTGGCCCACTCTTCATCAAGATGTCAGGAGATACATGAGCCAATGTGACCAATGTCAAAGGATGGGGAAACTGACTCCAAGGGATGAGATGCCCCTACAACCTCAAGTGACTTTCGAGCCATTTGAGAAGTGTGGCATGGAATTTATGGGTCCTATCAACCCTCCTTCAAAACAAAAGTCTTACATGATTGTGTGCATGGACTACCTAAAAACGTGGGCACAAACAAAGGCAATCAAGGTAGCAACAGAAGAAAAAGTAGCTGAGTTTTTGAGAGAAAATATCTTCTACAAGTTTGGCTACCCAAGAGAATTAGTCACAGATCAAGTAAGTCAATTTACCTCTAACCTGATTGAAGACCTACTCACTCATCACAAGATTAAGCATAGAACTTCCACCCCTTATCACCACAAGCAAATGGATAGGTGGAAGTCACTAATGGAGCTTTGGAAGAGATTTTAACTAAAGTGGTGAGCAGCAACAGGAAAGATTGGGAAAACCGATTGGTTGATGCCACCTGGGCCTATAACACTACTTGGAAAACTACAACAGGTTTCACACCCTATGAGCTGGTCTATGGGAGGAAGGCTTTGTTGTCCATAGAATTTGAAGATAACACATCAAGATTGGCAATTTAGCTGGACCTATATCTCAACCATGCACAATAGGAAAGATTACTTCAGATGAATGGACTAGATGAACAGAGAATGTAGGCCGTTCTCCACTCAGAGGTAGTCCAACTTTAAAAAAAGATATGGCATGATCGGCACCACAAAGAAAAGAAATTTTATCCTGGAGATTGGGCACTGTTATATGATTCAAGATACAAGGATTTCAAAGGAAAGCTGAGGACAAGATGGTTGGGACCATATACAGTGGAGAAATGCAATGACAATGATTCAGTCCTTATCAGGACCATTGATGAAGAATCCATCTCGATGCTCATCAATGGGCATCGATTGAAAATCTGCATGAAGCCCCTTTCTAAGTAGGAGTTCATTGAAACTTTGGGTAAATCAATGCTGGTAGTGGAGCAGGTCCCTATCTCCACTCCACCCACACCTTGAACACACACAAAAAAAAGAGAAAAAAGAAAAAAAGGAATAAAAAGATCCTTGGGTGAATACCTCTTGGCGGCACCCAGGGCAGATAGTGAGTGAAAACCTCTTGGAGGTGCCCTAGCTATATTAGATTTAAAAAAAAAAAAGAGAAATAAAAGAAGAGAAAAAAATGAAGCTAATTTTTGTTGAATAAATTGCAGGTTACAGGAAGGTCATTATAGGATTTAGGATGATCGCACAAGATGAAGACAGAGGTCGTGACCAGGCTACATGCATCCCTCACAATCCATTCCTCCATGACAATTACCCTTTCCTCAGATTTTGTCTCATTCGGGCTAAGATTTCACCTTCTATAGGAAATTTTGTATCTTCTACAGGAGGATCCTGTAGAATCTACAGAAAAGCCAAAATCGATCTCAAAAGAGAACCTGAGGGTTGGGAAGCTGTCTATGAGGCCTGTAAATCTCCCTGCTTCCATCCATCACCACATATCAGCCTTTTTCCATCTTTGTACACCTCCATGGCACTCATTTTTATGTCCTTTCACAGTCACACACAGAAATCCTGTTTTCTTCATGCTGCCAGCAAAAATTTTAATGACAAATCGAAGCAACAATTTTTCACTCACCATACCTGATACCCACCATCTAGACTCCTTATCAGCCAAGACCCTTGTCAGCAGTTGTATCCCTACTCATTCTAGCTTGCATTCCAAGAAGAGAAGCAGCTAAAGGAAATCCTACAAGATTCCTGTAGCAGCTGATCCATCTAAAAGACATACTCAAGAGACAGGGACAACGAAGTATGGCATATGAAACATGCATGGAGCTCTATTTGAACATGTGAACATCAGCAACAGCTTGAGGCTGAGCATGGAAAGTGCAAGCAGCAATAGTAATGTCGAAATGGGTTCCAAAATCTGAAATATGCATAACACGTCCGCGATTGCACAGGCAAGTGCCTAAACCGATTCCTCAATTACATAAATCATATTTTAAGGTTGCGTGACTATGGGAATGGTTGTGATTGAATGGAATTGGTGGCTAGTTAACTAGCCACCCTCGGTCAGTTACACATCCTCGTGGAATCCAAATGAGCCCCATCAAATTCAAAATTTCCGATCAGATATGCAGCCAACACGTGTGGAATGTCCATTCGAGAAGAAATATCTGAGACTGGTAGTGGTGGAAATAGATAATGGAGTAAGGGAGGTCATGGTATCCAGTTGGCATGTAGAAACATTATGACTATGACATAGGATAAATGGTCTGGTCTAGCCACCTCATCTCCTCACCACGATCACGCCCACAGTTAAAATACAGCTTAGTTGAAACTTCACCACCCTTTGTTCATTCTGCACTCACAACGTTCACGACTGGAGTACGCATCTACCACTTCTAGAGTAGCTAACCAATCATCCTCTACCATTTTTCTACCTATTTTTGAAAATATCCCACCTATCGGGCTCTACTGGAAGCACAATTTCATTCTACAAGAGCCGAGAGATTTCTATAGGAAGGGATCTATAGGAAAGGCAGAGAACATCTATGCAGAAAGAAAACTCGGGATTTTCACCGAAATTCAAGCTCAAAATGGGGTAGGCTCAGGAAAGCTTCTTTGTGCATGATTTGTTTGAGTAAGGTGGTAAATTGAACATGGCAGTGGATTGAAAAAGAGAGTGAAAATCTGCTTGTGCATTAAAAGAGTGAAAGTCTGCCCGCATATTTCCCTGAGTCTACACAGTTTCTTTTTCTCTCTCCATCTGAAATCTCCCCATCATTTTTCAAACTCACCTATAGCAAAGATACATGTAGCAGTAAAGGCTACGCTATGTGTGTGTGTGTGAAAATACGAATGTGCATATCTATCTACGTGCTGAGAAAAGAACTTGTGTCCTTATCCTCTATTCTATAGAAAAAATTCTTTCTTTTCAAAACCAGGAAGTCAAATTCAATGTGGCAGAAGTTTAAAATAGGAGAATTATTACCATTTGATATTGCAAAGAAACACCCAGGAAATTTCTTCTTGGGTTCAGAAGAAATCTAATTCAGTTATCCTCTGTTTCAGTGATTGACTGTTTTTTTCCACCTGAGCATTTTCTTTTCTGGTTAAAACATAAAAAGAGCACTCAACACCATTCCAGGAGGATTCATAAGGAAAGAACCCTTAGACTCTAGCAAATTGCACAAGCATTCTAAGGTGGTGGACCTTTTCACCAAGGCAAACTAGATATCCTTCTTTGACAGAATTTAGGGTTATGATGAGGAGATAACTAAAGAGTTCTTGATGTCCCTGAGACCAGATTCAAAGACACATGCTATAGTTAGTTTTAAGGGTTTGACCCTAGAACTTACACCTGATCTCATCAGTAGAATTACTTGTCTACCAATGGGGGTCCTTTGGAGAAAAGAGGAGAGATCATTAGGACAAGTTGCTAAAAAAACATTTTTTTCTGCCTGAGGAGCATCCTGTAGAAGATAAAAACGGGGTTAGAAGGACAATCTTGCCTCCTCTATGGAGTGAAGTCAATTATCAAATAATGAAGTATATCACATGCGAAGGAAGGTTCAACATCATTTATGGATATCATGTCAGGTTGTTACATGAATTAAGGTATGTGATGGACTTGCCTCCAACCAGAAAATTGAGCATCCAATATTTCCTCCTTCATTCCTTAATTGAATGTGGTACAAAGCTAAATGAAGGGGTCCCAGATCAGTTGGCCCACCACAGGCTCATCAAAATGTTAGTGGAAGATGATTTACATACCTATACTATCCCCATAGCTTGGGAAATCTTAAGAAATATGTCCAAGGATGATGACATCAGAACTTTGCCTGAGAACATCAGCCCATCCAACAATGATGATGGGGAGTAAACTATAGAAATTGATAAGAACAATGATGAGGGAGCACAAGACATTCAAGCAGAGGACAAAACAAAGGAAGAACATAAGGAAAAAGAGGAATTTGATAAGACTGCTGAACCTAAGACAGAGAAGGAGACAACAACAAGAACAAAGAAGGGAAAAAGGACACAGATTGGAAAGAAAAAGGCTGAGAAAGCCCAAAAGAAGACTGCCACAGACAAAGCAGGCACCCAGTAAGAGAAGAAAAAGACACACACTGAGATATCAGGGACACAGGTAGAAACAATGGGCATAGATATTTCTACAGGAAGTGAAAGAAAAGAAAAACAACAAGAGGAATCCCCTAAAATTTTGGCGTGGGAAGCAGCAGTTGTGCTTGTTGCATTAAGCACACCTACAAAACAAAAAAGAAAAAGAAAGAGGCAAACCTCCATGTACTTTAAAGGCAGAAGCAGCACAAGAATCAAAGTGGGCAAACCCCAGTCGCCATCAAAGGAACCAATTCTCATTGAGGAAACAACCACTAAAAAGAAGGAAGAGTCTCCTTCTAGGATATCTATCACCGATGAAAGAGGAAGCCCAAAAACTTCCAAATGGAAAGAGAGAATTAGGATGATGGGCTCAAAGGTAGCTCTACAAGAAGCTGAAACATCTCTACAAGAAACTCTAGCCAAGTTAAAAGAGACTGAGAAATTGGAGGAGAAGGCAGCCAAACAAACACAAGTAGAAGATAAGACTAAGCAGATACTAGAACCAAGCCCTCAGCCTAGTTTGGGCTCATATTACAACTTGTTAGAAAGTGGGAAGATCATCCCACAGAAGTTTCCTTTACCACTTTTTTGTGCTTTGGAACATGAATGTGTTAGGACTCACACATGGATGAGAATTGCCAAATCCAAGGGAGTTGTAGACATAGGCCACCTGGAAGAATAGCTAAAAGAATCAAGAAGAGAGTTGGCCATGGTGATGCACATAGAAAGCAGTAAAAGAGCCCAGCTATAGGAGGAGAATGAGCTTCTGAAAAAGCAGATGCAGCTACAGGAAGGTCATAAGGAAGATAGGTTGTCCATTTTGGGAGGACAACAACAACAAGAAGGACCTCCAGCAGACAAGGAAATAACCAAAGAACAACATAGAGAGGAAAAGCTACAAGCTAATGTTGAGATGCTGACAAAACTGCTACAAGAAAAGGAGTCTCAGGAAACAAAATAAATATAGGTTTTAAAACAACAGTTGCAAGAAAAAGAAAAGCCCAAATGGCTTGCATGGCCATCTTGGCAGTAGAAACCTTACAATGTAGGCAACCTGCTATGTCCTATGCATTATATCTTAAAAGACCAATGGTTTCAATTTCAAATTAACACATTGGCCCAAAGGGGCACCATTCCATTCCAGAATTACAATCAGTTTATGTATTTGCGTGACAATAGCTCAACTAAAGATAAGGCCAAGTTAGCAGAATTCTATTTACACAACTTGGTAGTTCCAAACATGAATATATGGGACCCCAATGCTGCATTGGGAGATGTACAACTCATGGCTATGGATTCTTGGTTAAGCCATGAGGAAAAGAGGGCAGTCTAAATTTGAAAGTTTATGGACAGGGAGCTACGTGAACCAATCATCATCAGGGAAGAACTAGAAGATCTCTCAGCTTTAGTATATGCTCATCAACACCTTGCCAACAACCCTCAAGTTCTCCTAGATTATGTTGAAAGGCAAGCTCAGGCCATTGCTCACTTTGAAGACATGGAAATATTGTTTGGTGATAATTGCATTCATGCTTACACAAGGAGATGGAACACATTGTCCCATAGTCTGAAAATAAGAGAGTACAATGAGGGAGGCTTTGGAAAGAGTGCTACTTTATAAATGGACAATGCAAAACCTAAAGGCCAATTGGATTGGCCTAAAGTTCAGTCCTCCATTACTTTTAGGACTACTAGAAGGGGTCAAGGAAGAAGAAGAACATAGGCAATGGGACGAAGTAGAGAGAAAGGTAAGGTTTCATGACAAAGAAGAGGAGATCACCTCAGAAGTCTAGGATGTCAGAGAGGCAATAAAAGCAATCGAAGATGATGAACTGGATTAGTTGCTCAGAGGATGAGCAACACATTCAGCAGGGGGGGTGATGAGCCCCAATTCTGGGTAACTTTATGGGCTCATTTTGCCTATTATTTTCATTTAATCCACCATTCTCTATAGTTTTACGCATGCTTTTGAATATATTTATTTTAATTGAGTGAATGGAAATAGTCACTTGACCACAAAGTCTAGCATGTGCTTATTGCAGATTTTTGGACAATTTTGGACCAAGATCAAGGATTTATGAGTAGTTTGGCAGCCAAATACGAAGAAACAAGACTGAGGATTTATAAGAGGGGTGTCTCTTTCACTAAAGGACCCCTTCCTCTAGTTCTCCACCATCAGCTCGAAGTCTAACAGCCCACCAAAGATGATTTCAAGGTGCAGCCAAGCAGGTCTAGTGAAGTGGCGGATTAACTGCAGTTTTGGGTAGCCAAGATCCTAAAGTTAAGGAGGAATGTTGGGAGCCTTCATTTGCATAAGTAGGAAGGCTTCAAGCCTTGGTAGTTTAGCTATTGAATAGTTTGTTTTTGCACTTTAGTGCAGTTCTGCATTCAGCTCATTTTTCGAGCTCCTTCTGTAAACAATTTTGTGACATGACTATTATTTTTGATTAATGAAGATGAATCTCACTCTGCACCAGCTCTGAGCTTTCTTAGGAGGATTTAGCTCTTGGGGTTGGGCCAAGCCAAGTGCCGGTACCTCCTTTGTGTACTTTTATATGTCTTTACTACATTCATAGGATAATTTCTGTTATATAGGGTAAATCTTGCTTTGTTACTTAGGTTGTTTTGAATGATTAAGATAGTTGTTCATGCTTCAAGTTTATTTGATAGTTTGGTAACAAGAAAAGATCCACAAAAAGGCTATCAAGGAGTCCTTGATCTCATTTCTCCCTCCTTGGGACCATCAGCTGAGACCAAGTAATACTTGCTACCACAAAAACAATGTTTTTGCCTTCCAATGTAATTGGTACAGTTAGATTTTAAGTTGCAAGAGTTGATACCAGTTGTGTTTTCATGTTTAAATCTATTCTTGCTCATTTTTCATAGCTATCTTGCATGATTTCCTGTCTATAAACTTTTGCTCATCATGTTTCTGGTTTTTAGGTTAGATTAGGTCAAAATAGATAAATATTTGTTTTTCTAGTCTTTGCTTGGATCGGTTTTGGAAAGTAGTGTGCAGAAAACCTGTAAGACACTCCAGCCTATCCTTCCCCCATCATACAATCTTCTCTAGTTTCTATCTCAATATTTCCTTCATCCATTCACCATACTTTCCCAACTTGCCCTAATTTCTACATTTTGTGCAACATTGCTTCCTTCATCTTTGAACAAATCCAACCATCTTCATCATTCTTGAGCTTCATCTAGCAGGTCCTAGACCCCTCAACATCCTTATCCATCCTTCATTTCCACTGTCCGACCATTTTTCCACCATCAACCCTCTAAATTCACTTTCGGCCTATTCCTGTAGAACTTCTTGTAGAACTTCCGGTAAATCACCTGCAAACTTCCTGTAGAAGTTCACACGAGCAGTTTTTCAAGATTTGATCACTGTGGGATTCTCCAGAAGGATGCTAGGTACCCCATAGGTCCTCTTCTCACCTTCCTAACCTCCTGAAAATTCTCACTCCACTTTCCTTCACCAATAAACCTCTGCACAGTCAAAAATAGTTAAACGACATGCATAATAATTCTGCATAAAATTACTCAAAAATACAAGATGTTTTCTCCATATTTTCCTTTATAAGTAGCCGAGACACATAATTTTTACCTTTCCAAGAGTCAATGGCATCCATTTCAGCAGCTTTCATCTCTTTTCTTGCACCAGTAGGGTTAGTCGGTAAAACTAGGGTTGGCTAAGGTTTGCATTTCCTTTCAGCTTTCAGCTTCTTTTTGCAAGTATACTAGCCTCTTTTGAGTTAGTTTTCATCGATCATAGTTAAATGCTTCTTCTAAGAATTCAAAGAAGTTGACTTAAGCTCCTAGTGAACTTGTGCCTGCTGATCAAGTGACAACCTACAATGAGAGCTAGTACTTGTGCATATAGCATCGTCGCTTCCAAGTTTGTATGATCTACTGAGTTGATAAAAGTAAAGAAGGGAGTCCCAGGATTTGTAGCATCATTGCTGCAATACTGGAGCCCACGAATGGTAATTTTACTATTTTCAAGAGCCGAATTCCATCGCCAATAAGTTCCAATTTTTTACCCTTTTCGTGGCCACCAAGTTTAGCAGCTTCACAAGAATTGGTGAGCCTCCAAAATTAGTTGTCTCTCTACCAAATTTAGTTAGTCAGCCTACTTGACCAAAACTTTGACTGTCCATAATTTCCAAATATGATGTTGGATTGAGGTATTATTTTCACCATTGGAAATATTGTGACGAGCTCTTCGATTTGACCCTAATTTCATGACAATTCAAGGATTTCAATTTTTTAGGTTTTTTGAGCCCTCTTTGATTTTTTAGTGTTTCTGGAGAAACATGGATTATTCCTCCACACTGAGGGAATATTGGTCCTTCTAAATCATGAACACAATACACCATTTATTGTACTCCCTTGTTTGCACAGTAAGTGCCCTCACATATTGCATTTCCTTCACCTTCACCTTTATTCTTTAGATCCATAAGTGATGAACCAACACCTGTATCCTATGAAAAACTGTGGTACACTATTCAAAAAATGCATGTTCCCATAGAAGACCAAACATGATGAAAGAAAACCCCATACTTTCCAAGAGTTTATAACACACTCTTTGGTAAATTTTATATCATAACAGAAACCAATACCCCAACTATCAACAAAAAGAGGCCAAAACATCTTTTATAACTCATGGAAAACACATCATCACTTTTACAATTATTTCAAAACATATGATTCAGAATAACATGGCCATGATCAACCACTTATAAATCCTCATTTCTTACCCAACCACATTAATGGGTCTTCTTCCTGTAGTTTCTTCTTTTTTTGATCAACTTCATTGATTATTCCTTCTTTCTTCACGAGTTCTTTCTGGCCTTCATTCAATCACTTCTATGGATGGAGCTCGTAACATGTAGATCTATGATTCCCACGCTTTTTGCAATTTAGGAAAGAGTTCTTCCTCCTCTAGACTTTCTTTGTTAGGCAGCCAATTCACAAAATAGAAGAAAAGATAGATCAATGACTTCAAAATTAGTGTCTTTGAGGGGGAAACCTCCTTGACAGTACACAACTCAACAATTTTTGGATGATTCAAATGAAAAAACATCCTTTTTATATATAGGAATATAAGTGTTCACAATATAACCAAAGCTGGCATAAAAATAATAATGTAAGGGAACAATAATAACAATAGTCCGCTTCTATGGGGCACAAAAATAACAATATGGGGGCTACACTAATAACAATGAGGGAATAAATTAGTATTATAGAGACCTAACATGCCCCTCCCCTTGAAAAAAAGAGTCGTCCTTAATGCTTGAGTAGTTTTGAATCCTTCTATATAAAATTATCATCCTCCCATGTGGCATCTTCCATAGGTAATTCCTTCCACTTGATCAGATACTTTCAAATTGGTTGATTTTGTAGTTGTCGAGTTTTTGTTTACATGTGTTACACATCCATTTGGGCACATCACTCCCATAATCTAGATCAGTGTTTTAGGGCTGACGAAACCCTAATTTCAGTTGCTACATGCCCTAAAAAAGTCACCCTTTTGAATGCCTCCTTCCTAGACAATTTCATGACCTAAAGACATCCAGAAATAACCTCTAGAGGGACTAGCATAGGTAGACCCATGCAAGGGTGTGCTGTAGAGCAGTTGAGTCCATCCCAGGGTGCTCTGCGGAGCACTTAGGCCTTCATTCACCTACACCATGCGAGGTTCAGCAAAATTCAGATAAGGTTTGGGGAATATTCTTATCTTTTGGAGTCATCTAAAAGGTTCCCTTACTTTTCAACTCCTATGAGCTCGAAAATGGATGAGGAATGAGTTAATATGCATCATATTATCTCGTCCCTTCTTCCATGGAACTAATTTTAAGTATGGAACACCATTCAATACCACCATTTATGACATAACCTCCTTCATCCTCCTATAAATTGAACACTCATATAAGTGATCAGGAGTTGGACTATGTTGAATTATAAGCAGATACCATTGCTATGAGAATTGGCTTTGAAGCAAGTATTGTAATGCTACAAGTTTGTCATGTTTTTGATGAGATGTGGATGGGATCCAAGCTAGAGGAATGAATTTGAATGAGACACAATGGTTATAATTCCTTCTTCTATTCAATAAAGTATTTGAAGCTTTTTCCATATGTTTGTATTGTCATATGATTCTTATATGTGTGAAATATATCTAATTCCATTCACCTGCATTCAATATATCATTTGCTTTGATCGGTTCTTTGTCTTCTATTTGTGTTTACAAGTACTTCTCAAGCATGTTATGTATGGGAAGGAGCAACATGATCGATCTGAAGGAGACAAGAGTAAAGCAGAACTACAAGTAGGTCTTTTCATCTTCATTGTCTTGTCTATTGCTCATAGGAAAAGGCTAAAGTGCTTTAAATTGTTGTTCTAGATATGGCTACTTATCTAGGGAATTAGTATTTATCCATAGATACCAAATTATCCAAAACAAATTGGTGAGTCCACTAGGGAAGGATCATCAATCCAAGTAGCTTATCCACATCCTAGGACACTCTAGTAGACCTTAGTTCCTTTCATTGATTGTATTTTAGCCTTGTTGAAGTATTATTTGGTCAAAGATTGATGTTAGATGACTCTTGAGTGGCCTCAAGAATCAATGTAGGCTTAGTCAGGGGATAGTGCTCTGCAGAGCACCCTTGTGCCTTGTAGCATAGCTAGGCCCTCTTTGACCTAGGCTAATCCACCTTAGGGAAACTTTTGATCTTTGGAGATGGTTTTTTTCTCCAAATTTCCTTCTGTTTATTCTTGCTGAAAGATCAATTATTGTAGTATGTCTCTGAAATCAACTTGTACTTCCTCTTTCAAGGCCTAATTTGACTTGATTGATTAATATTTCCTAAATGATTTCTTTGTCATCATCGATTCATAGTCAAAGTTATATTATAGTTGATTAATCTTTATTCGAAAGAAACTCTCGTAAAAGTCTTCTTTTCCTTCAAAACTAAACTGTCATGAAGTCTTGGTTCTTATAAAATGATTGATTGATTGTATGTGCATTAGTTTCCTTTTTTTTCATCATAACATTAAGGGTTTTGAAAAGAAAAACTTGCATCGTTCATATTGTAGTTTGTGAATGCTTGAAAGGAATAGCTAGGGAAATTGCATTATATGTGCTCTTTGCTCTTTGTCAAAGATTTGATTACTCTATGTGTACTATATAAGGTTTTCATTGTTCAATTGAGTGAAGATAATGCTTATCATATTAGCTACATTTTAGGAATTGCAAACATATATCAGGTGGTGAACCTTGAAAGGAAAATTCTAAAGAATATCAACTTAAAATTTATTTCAATTTACCTAATGCAGCATTGTCACCTAACAAAAAAAATTTGTTGGTTCTAGGCTAGAGATGTGTTCCGTCATCGTAAAACAAAGCAGTTGGCACTAACTTTTCTGCAATACATGCTGAGCATGATACCTCATTCCATGTACGTGAGTATATCATAGCTCATCCACGTACCTTTGGGTATATATGTCGGTGTTATAGTATGTAAAGTATATTAGAATGCTCTCACTATACGTTTTGCATTAGATAACACTTATACGGATTGGGCCAGCACGTACATTCAGGTATATATGGGAGGTAAAAACTAGGTTGCTATCCATCCTTAGGCAACTGAATCAGCCGCCTTGTAGACTATGATACACAGAACACAATGCGTGGGGAGATTGCCTGCCCTTACTTCCTAGTTCGTCAGGAGGTATTCTGCAATTCACAGTTGCTTGATAAATCTTTTGCCTAGATTATCCCTCTTTTGTTTTGTTATGTTACTTTGATTAAAATAAATTTAGTTTACCATGGATAACATCCTCCATGCTCACTCCTTAGTTTATCTTAGGTTGAAACATATGGTGACAAATTCAGACTCCATCGATTAAGGAATTCCTTTTGATGGGAATCCTAGTCCTTGTTAGGCCCTTATACTACTAGTGTAACCCCTTATTGTTATTAGTACAACCCACTTATTATATTGATGTACCCATGTAGTACCCAAATTGTTACTATTGTGCCCCATAGAAGCCCACTATTGTTATTATTGTGCCCTTACATTATTATTGTTATGTCAGCTCTGATTATGGTATGACCCCTTAGACTCCTATATAGAGAAATGAGGTATTTTCATTTGTATCATCCAAGAATTGTTGATTTATGTAATGTAAAGGAGGTTGCCCCCTTGAAGAGGCTATATTATAAGGCATTGATCTATCTTTTCTATCTTTTCTTGAGTTGGTTTCATAACATTTGGTATGAGAGCTTTGGATTCTAGGGTTTCGCTGCTCCAAATAGGTCATCCTGGCATTTTTTCTATAACCCTTGTTCAGCGATGTTACAGAAGAAAAACCAAAAACCCATTTGCGAAGAAATCATGCTAAATCTTGGGTCAAAATTTTAGAGTTTTTCGCGCTATATTTGTAGAGATATGATCTGAGGAAGTTGGTCTTTTTTCAGACTCCTGAATTACATTCTAAATAGGTGACTTGGGGAAAATCATCATAAATGTCTCCCTGAGCATTGGATTGAAATTTTGTAAGAAGGTATAGAAAGAGGACAGAGTTTAGTTTCTTGTATATATTTTACAGAGCCAAAGGTTGAAACAGTGACTCGTGGCACGTCGTACAAGTTCTCTCTATTGAACTAGTCTATAATCAGGTCACTGTGGGAGATTTTGCATAAGTCTTCCTTGGAGAATCTAATTTGGATCAGACTGGTGGCATTAGAAAGAGGACACTGAGGGCTACTGCAGATCGCAATTTTAGAACTAGATGATCTGAAAGTACAGAGATACATCAAAGACAATATCGAGCTCCTACAAAGTGAAAAAAGGTGTGTAGATTCTTTTTAATTTTTTCTTAAGATTGGTCTGAAAATTTATTTTGAAGGAATTCAAAGGGCATAGTAGAGCATTATTATCAGTAGCTGATGCCTCAAGGAAAGAAAATGCAAACACCTAGTAAGCAACCAGAAAGCTCTAGCATGACTCATGAAGAAGAGGAAGAAATGCTACATGATATATCAAAATTACAAGAACAAGTGCAACAAATGTCACGCTCACAAAAGCTAACAGAAGCTATGATAAATGGCGTGGAATATAAGATAAAGCAAATGGAAGCTAAGATGGGAAATTTGAAGATAGATTTGAAGACAGATTTGAAGAGAGACATGACAGATTTGAAGACAGACTTGAAGACAAACATGGCAGATTTGAAGACAGATTTGAAAAACTTTCTACAAGAAATACTTACTAATGGTGAAAAGGTTGTAAAGGAAACTCATGATGTGAAAAAAAGAAATGTTAATCATGATTTCATAGACTCTAATGTGGGATCGAAGACCCACCATATTCCAAAAATCGATATGAGGAAGTTTGATGGAAAGGATCC
>APFE031453340.1:20218-42045 GCA_000404065.3 Pinus taeda
ACACCACTTTGGTGCAAAATCAAATGAAACAACAAGTAGATCAACATCGTAGTGAAAAATGTTTTGATGTAGGTGATTTGTTATTTTTACTGTTACATCTCAAGCAAGCTATTTATGAGAAGGAAATGTTGGCAATACCACATGCACTTAAGAAATCGCAACCTTACCGAATGGGAAGACACTTCAAGGTAAAAGTGGATCATGATGGTCTTAAATACTTTTAAGAACAACTATTATCTTTAGAAGAATAGAAAAAATGTGTCACAAATGTGTTGGATTATGACTTTGACATCATCTAGATAAAATGGAAGCAAAATTTTATTGCAAATGCACTCTCAAGAAAGATGAGGATGTGGAAGCATCGTTTTGTGCTAATTCTATTATCCAACCAGATTGGATAAACAAAGCAAGGGATGAATGGAAGAAGGATGAAGAAGTATGGCCACTTATTCAAAAGTTGCAAGAGATCCCAATTCAAACAATATTGCCAGAAATTGAAGAGGAAGGAAAAATCATATTGGAATGTGGAGCAGTCATAGAAACAAGAACCCAACAACTACGAAATCGATCAATTTCAGAGTATCTCATCAAGTGGAAGAACTTACCTGCTGATGATTCCACATGGGAGGACAAGAATTTTATACAAAAGCATCAAGAACTACTCAAGCGTTGAGGATAATACTTTTTGAAGGAGAGGGGCATGTTAGGCCCTTATACTACTAGTGTAACCCCTTATTATTATTAGTACAACCCACTTATTATATTCATGTAGCCATGTATTGCCCATATTGTTACTATTGTGCCCCATAGAAGCTCACTATTGTTATTATTGTGCCCTTACATTATTATTGTTATGTCAGCTCTGATTATGGTATGACCCCTTAGACTCCTATATATAGAAAGCAGGTATTTTCATTTGTATCATCCAAGAATTGTTCATTTATGTAATGTAAAGGAGGTTGCCCCCTTGAAGAGGTTGAATTCTAAGGCATTGATCTATCTTTTCTATCTTTTCTTGAGATAGTTTCATAACAGTCCTTTTCCTCCTTTTAGAAATATTAGTTCTCCTTATATAGCTACATTATCCATACCAGAGTATGGTTTTTTCCAACCTCCTTGGTTCAAAATGTCATGATTTCTCTGCAACCGAGTACACCACCAACTAGACAAACTCAACCTCTAATTGATCCTAAAGTTGACCCTTTTCATTCTTCCTCGGTTTTTTCTTCCTCCCCTTCTTCTTCTTCACCTAGTGAAAGTATTGGTACTAGTAACTAGGTGGCTAAGAAGAAGAAGAAAGAGAAGAAGAAGAAGAAGAAAATACAGCAGAGGAGTAACCAGGAAACCATTTATTTGAATGCAATATCTGATAAGAAACCATTCGTCAAGCCTCACAAAGTTCTATTTTCGTGCAAACATTGTCTGGGAGACCATCTTCTTCAAAATTGTCCCGATATTCCTTAGATCTTAGAAGAATGGTCTTCTCATTCACATCGTCTTGTGTCAACAACTTCTGGAGATCATGTTGGTGACATAAATCAACTAGTGGTAGTAAAGTTCATGAAAAGGATGGTAAAGTTAAGTTTGTCTGTAGGTTATGTGAAGGAAATCACTCCATTCACCTTTGTCCCTATCTAGATGAAGCCAAAAAAGTGTTGGATAATTGCCCTATTTCACCGCAGCGACTTCCATCTGGTTACACGAGAATCTCACTTAATCCTTCACTAGTTTATGAATTTAGTGACTCAAATCAACCGTCGCTAAAACCCACTCTCTGTGAAAGTGAATCCTATGAGTCTATACCTGACCCAAATCAACAAATCAAGAAACAATTGACCCGATTTAACCTTCGGTTAATCGTACCTTTCCTGTAGAGAGTGAGTATGATACCACTCAAGTTCTTTTTGTTTCTTCAGATTCCAATGAGCTTGGAGGTAACCTTCCTATTCCATTAAGGCAGGGGGGAAATCCTCCCATTCTCGTAACTCAAGGGGATAATTCTTCCACTCTTACGGTACCCCCTCCAAGTAGTGCGATCACTTCCTTTGATTGGAATCGACTGGCAGGATTCTGTCTTCCTTATTATGTGCCTTTCTAGATCATAGTACAAGTTTGTAATATGATTGTATCTGGCACTGTTATATATGAAGGTACATCTTTGAGTATCCTTTCCTGAACTACTTGGCAAGCACTCGGTTTGCCAGTGCTTGTGCCTGTTACCCAGAATCTGTTGGATTTTAATAGAGGAAGCAGTCAACCATTAGGGATCCTTCCTTAGTTTCCTATTACTTTCACAGGAAAAATTGTTTATATCAATGTGATGGGAGTCCCAGACCCTTTATATTACAATTTACTTCTTGGGCGCGACTATGTTTATGACATGGGAGCTATTGTTTCAACACTCTTTCAAATGATCTGTTTCACACATGAAGGAAGAATTATCACTGTTGACCAACTTTCATTTCCCAATCCAAATATGACTTCTAGTCAACCATGTTCCCTAAGTGGTCCTTTTGTACCAATGGTATCATCCTCGCCAAAGGTTAATTATGTGGCAACCCATTCCATGCCCACATCAACTGACAATCAATTCAGTGATGTTGTACATTATGTACTTGGGGAATGGGAACCAGATCGTGGATTCATTGCTACGGATCCCTTCGAGAGCATTATTCTCCCATCTTATGAGAACCTCTTGGAAGTCATGGCCTCTTATGAATCGTGATCAAGGATATAAGGGTAGTTCCTTGTCTTCTGTCAACCTCGTTAAAACATCAAACCAAGGATATGAGAATATTTCTTTTACTGTGTTGACCTCATTAAAAAATGAAATAGCTCCCATGAGGATAGTTCTTTTTCTTGTGTCAACCTTGTTAAAAAATGAAACCAAGGATATGAGGATAGTTCCTTGTCTTGTGTCAAACTCGTTAAAAAATGAAACCAAGGATAATATGAGGATAGTTATTTTACTGTGTCAACCTCATTAAAAAATGAAATAGCGCCCAGGAGGATAATTCCTTATCTTGTGCCAACCTCGTTAAAAAATCAAACTAAGGGTATATGAGCATAGTTCGTTGTCTTGTGTCACACTCGTTAAAAAATGAAACAAGGAACATAAGGATAGTTCTTTTACTGTGTCAACCTCATTAAAAAATGAAACAGGCCCTAGAACATAATTCCTTGTATTGTGTCAAAGTCGTTGAAAAATCAAACAAGGAATCTAAGTAGAGTTCCTTATCTTGTCTCAATCTAATTAAAAAATGAAACAAGCTCCCCTGGAGAAAAGTTCCAAGTTGATTATCTGATTAGATCTCGTAAAATCCCAGTCGAGTCTTTCACTTGATCTTGTAAATGAACCTTCATTCCTTCCACCTAATAAGCACTAGTAGTCTACTTAGGTGAATTTAATGAAGCTTGGGGGGCATGCACCTAGTGGTAAAGTTAAGTTTCCCTGTAGGTTATGTGAAGGGAATCACCCCATTCACCTTTGTCCCTACCTGGATGAAGCCAAAAAGGTGTTGGATAATCATCCTACTTCACTGCAGCGACTTCCATCTCGTTACAGGAAACTCTCCCTTTCATCATGTTGGGGGCATGTAAACCAATCTCAAACATAGTTTTTTATTTGAAGCTTGTATAGAAATGAAACTAAATTGAAGCATAGTTCTTCATTTTAAGCTTGTGTAAAAATGAAATTCAATTCAAGCATAGTTCTTTGTTTCAAGCTTGTCTAAAAATGAAAGTGAATACAAGCATAGTTTTTTCGTTTCAAGCTTGTGTAAATATGAAACTAAATCCAAGCATAGATTCTTATGGTTGAAGCTTATGTAAAATGAACCCATTTCCACTTTAACACTCGTGATTTCCATTCTATCAACCTCTTCCATCAAATGGGCCTTGGTTTGTCTCCTTCCATTATCATTATCTTCTTGGCCGATCATATGCTTTCGCTTGGTTGTTTTACCTTTTTTGAGGAACAATTGCAATGAGTGGTCTTATTAGCCAACCTCTTCACATAAATCCACATGTTTTGAGAAGTTCCAACATCACTGGAACCAGTTTATATCCTAGAAACCACTCGTTCCTCAAAGTGGATTCCAATTTAAGCTCTTTCCAGACTCTTTAAATATGAAAAGTTTGCTGAGCGCTTGCCCTTTTCAGCTTGTTAATGGATTGGAAATGACATCTACTAAATATAAATTTAACCCTTTTCAGGCTGAGATAGATTATTTATGAAAAAGGAATACGTTGGTCAAACATGATCAATAGGTTATGTCTCGTATTCTTTTACGCTTTTTCAAACTTGAGAGACAAATATACGAAAAATAACTTGTGGAGTTTTTTTTTTTGTCCCTTTTAAAACTATCTAAACATGAAAAGTACCAAGTTATCTTTGTTGTTAAACTTGTTAAAACATCAAATAGTGACAAACTTGTCCATCTAGGCAAGACCGAGTTTGACCTTCGCTAGACTCGTTAAAACATCACATAGCGATGGATTCACCTGAAGGGTAGAATTATACAACAAGCATATGTTATCCTCATCAAGCTTCATAAAAATAAAGTAGTACTGGTCATCAATGACTGGGGAAAATGGGAAAAAGAGGTAAACCACTTTATGGTAGTAGGTTGCTCTTGAACATGACATTTTCACTTCATTACCTTCACTATTTGGGTTGGGTTATCAGCTTGATGGTTATCATACCATTGGTCTATCATACCATCCATCACTTTGCTTTGGGACAATGCTACCAATTCATTTCAGTGTCGTCGACATGTTCAAGAGAAGTCATCCAGTCAAAATTCATCCTTTGCAATACCATAAACCTTGATTTTCATGACCACCATTCCTGAACCATGTGTCATCAGTCAAATTCCTGTAGGTTTTAACCCCGTACAAAAATTACCTGCATACGAATTCTAAAACATAGAAAATAGACAATGCGAGAGCATAACACATAAAACACATCTACACAAAGATTTTCCCCTAGATCCCAAAACTGGGACTACCAGCTTTATTTTTCATTATATTCCTTTCAATGTTACAATAAATATTTATACATGTCGGAGCATCCAATACCATGGACCGAAAACCATCGCGTTGAAAACCATGGAACAAAAACCATAGGTAGGTCTGCCCAAGCTAATGTAGGGTCGAAAAAATAATTCTTGGGGCACTACCCCTGACACCCTAGAGGGGGGCTACTTTCCCCCCTCAAACCCCCCTGTGATCCCCCCACTGCATATTTGGAGCAACGAAGGGGGGGGCTCCGCCCCTCCTCTAATCTCCCGGTTCACTACGTAGGTTATTTATGGAAAGAATGTAACACAACCCAACAATTCCATCTCCAAAATCACTACACTCATTTCATGTCGTTGACCTGAGATACATCAAGGGCCTCCTGTGATGAGTTGCTTCTTGTTGACATCAACACATTATCCAAAAATTTGACATAGAAACACCCTTTCAGTACCTTAAGGCTTGCATACATTAATGGTCGGTTTCTCACTTCCGGCAATAGGTTTACATCAATGGCCTTTGATCGAAAGACTTTGTGTGGTGTTCGACATCAAATCATCCATTCACACAATGAAAAATGTATTGTAGTTACCTGAGGATCATTATTATTATCATTGATTTGTCTCGCATCCGTTAACAACTTACATCATTGGCTGGTAATCAAACGGTGTCTTCCCATGTTTGACTTCATATAATATATTCACATGGTTAGACTCATACTTAAGCGAATTATTGAATGAAATAGAATACCTCGAATTTAGTTTCATCCATCGAGACTATGATTTTAGGAGTACCAAGTCATATGTACAACAACTTTACATTTATGGTCATTTTGATCATGAGTCCATATCTGTAGACAAATATCTATGTACATGTAATGAAAGTTTATATGCTAAGCATGGGTACATCTTCCCTAAGCAATTAATGTAAAAATAAAAAATCATGATATATGTATTGTAATTGATGCAGGTTACCTTCCACTTCGAAACCTCCTCATCACATTGTAGAGCATTTCATTCGACATTTGCATTTTTTGACTTCATGCTTTGGGGGCAGGGGTTACATATCCATTTGGGCACATCACTCCCATCATCTACATCAGTGTTTTAGGGCTCACCAAACCCTAATTTCAGTTGCTACAACCCTAAAAAAGTCACCCTTTCGAATGCCTCCTTCCTAGATAGTTTCATCACCTGAAGACATCATGAAATGACCTTTAGAGGGACCAACACAGGTAGGCATATGAAAGGGTGCACTGTAGAGCAGTTTAGTCCATCTCAGGGTTCTCTGCAGAGCACTCATGCCTTCATTCACTTGCACTAGGTGATATTGAGTGAAATTCACATAGGGTTTGGGGAATATTCTTATATTTTCAAGTCGTCTAGAAGGTTCGCTTACTTATCATCTCATATGAGCTCGAAAATCAATGAGGAATGAGTTAAGATGCATCTTATCGTCTCATCCCTTCCTCCATGGAACTAACTCTAAGTATGGAAGGTCATTCAATGCCACCATTTATGACATAGCCTCCTTCATCCTCCTATAAATTGAACACTCATCCAAGTGATCAGGGGCTGGACTATGTTGAATTGTAAGGAGATAATGTTACCATGAGAATTAGCTTTGAAGCAAGTATTGTAACGCTACAATTTTGTTAGGCTTTTGATGTGATGTGGATGGGATCCAAGCTCGAGGAATGACTTTGAATCAGACACAATGGTTGTAATTCCTTCTCCTATCCAATAAATTATTTGGAACTTTTTCCATATGCTTGTATTGTCATATGATGCTTATATGTGTAAAATGTATCTAATTCCATTTACTTATATTTAATAGATCTTTTGCTTTAATCAGTTATGTGTCTACTATTTGTGTTTACAAGACTTCTCAACTGTGTTAAGTACGGGAAGGATTGATGGGATCGATACAAAGGAGACAAGAGGAAGGAGGAACTACATGTAGGTATTCTCATATTCTTTGTCTTATCTATTGCTTATATGAAAAGGCTAAAGTCCTTTAAATTGTTGTTCTAGATATGCCTACTTATCTACAGAATTAATATTTATCCATAGATACCAAATTCTCCAAAACAAATTTTTGACTCCACTAGGGAAGGATAATTGTTCCAAGTATCTTACCCACATCCCAGGACACTCTAGAAAATCTTACTTCCTTTCGTTGATTCTATTTCAACCTTGTTGAAGTGTTATTTGGTCAAAATTTAAGGTTAGATGACTCTTGAGTGGCCTCTCAAGAATCGGCGTAGGCTTGGTCAAGGTATAGCGCTCTGCAGAGCACGCTTGAGTGAGAGACAATGCTTTGCAGTGTAGTTAGGCCCTCTTTGACCTGTGTTGATCCACCTTAGGGAAACGTTTCACCTTTGGATTGGGGTTTTTCCTCCAAATTTCCTTCTGTCTATGCTTGCTGAGAGATCAATGATTGTAGTATGTCTCTAAAATCAACTTGTATGTCCTCTTTCCACCCCTACTTTGACTTGATTGACTAATGTTTCTTAAATGATTAATTTGTCATTTTCGATTCATAGTCAATGTTAGATTATAGTCTATTAATCTCTGTTCAAAAGAAACTGTTGTAAAATTCTTATTTTCTTTCGAAACTGAACTATCGTAAAGTCTTCATTCTTATAAAAAGATTGATTTATTATATGTGTATTAGTTTCCTTTTTGTTCATCATAAAATCAAGGGATTCGAAAACAAAAACTTGCATTGTTCATATTGTAGTTTATGAATGATTGAAAGGAATAGCTAGGGAAATTGCATTAGATGTGCTCTTTGTTCTTTGTCAAAGATCTAATAACTTTATCCCTAGTAGCTAAGGTTTTCATTCTTCAATTTAATGAAAATAATGATTATCATATTAGTTTCATTTTAGGAATTGCAAACATACATCACGTGGTGAACCTTGAAAGGCAAATTCTAAAGAAGATCAAATTAAAATTTATCTGAATTTACCTAATGGAGCCTTGTCACCTAACGAAAAACATTTAGTGGTTCTAGGCTACAGACATGTTCTAGAGTCGTAAAACAAAGAAATTGTTGTTAACTTGTTTGCAATACATTCCGAGTGCGATACCTCATTCCACGTACATGAGGATATTGTAGCTCGTCCACATACCTTCGGGTATATAGTATTGTAATGCTACAACTTTGTCATGCTTTTGATGTGATGTGGATGGGATCCAAGCTGGAGGAATGACTTTGAATCAGACACAATGGTTCCAATTCCTTCTTCTATTTAATAAAGTATTTGAACCCTTTTCCATATGTTTTTATTGTCATATGATGCTTATATTTGTGAAATGTATCTTATTCCATTCACTTGTATTCAGTAGACCTTTTTCTTTGATTTGTTCTTTATCTTGTTTTTGTGTTTATAGGTACTTCTCAAGTGTGTTAAGTATGAGAAGGAGCGACAAGATTGATACAAAGGAGACAAGAGGAAAGTGAAACTGCAAGTAGGTCTTCTCATCTTCTTTGTCTTATCTATTTCTTATAGGAAAAGGCTAAAGTTCTTTAAACTGTTGTTCTAGATATGGCTACTTATCTAGGAAATTAGTATTTATCCATAGATACAAAATTATCCAAAGACCATGACTGCTTCAAGTTCCAGTATGATTTTTCGGCCCTTGAACATTTCTAGCAATATTGTTTGAACTGGGAGCTTGTCACCTATAACCTTCTTTAAGTATGAAACACGGAAATCTCGGTGCTCTCGGGAAGATGTAGGAAGCTCCAAATCGTATGCTATAATACCAATCTTTTGCAAAACCTTGTAACAACCATAATAATTTGGTGATAATTTATTATCCTTCTTAGGTTGCTTGATGTACATTTGTTTTTATGGTTGTAGACATAAAAATACCTAGTTGCATACATCAAAACATATTTCATTGCAATGTTCATTAGCCTATTGTTTCATTCTATTATGTGCCAAAGTGAGGCTATCCTTTAAGATTTGGAGAACTTGTTGTTGATGCTCGATGCGATCTTCCACTACTTGAACCTTAGAATTTGCTTGTAAATATGATGTGATGGATGGTGGATGATGTCCATAAAGTGCCATAAATGGGGTCATTTTTGCTACAGTATGGAAGGAAGTGTTATACCACCATTCAGTGAGAGGTAACCACTTGACCCATTGTGTATGTTTTTAAGATACAAAGCAACAAAGATATCCTTCCAACATTTGTTCACTATCTCAATTTTCCCCTATGGTTGAGGATAATTAGACGAGGTATGATCTAATTGAGTACCCATACAAGAAAATAATTCCATCCAAAAATTTCCAGTGAAAATATCATCTTTGTCGCTTATAATAATCTTTGGGTTTCCATGTAGCTTTTGAATTGTTTCCATAAATGCAATAGAAATTGTACTAGCTTTAAATGTATGCACAAAAGTGTGCATACTTGTCAACTCTATCGACTATGACCATTATGACACTATTTCCTTCGGAGTTGGGTAAACCTGTGATAAAATCCATTGAAACCTCCTCCCAATGTTCACTTGGAATGGATAAAGGTTGTAACAGACCCGAGGTCTTAATTTTCTAAACTTTATTATTTTGTTGGAAAACCAAACATTCCAACACAAAGTTTTGAATATCAGATTTAAGGCCATCCCAAATGAAATCCTTCTTAACCCTGTGGTAAGTTTTTAAAAATCATCAATGCCCTCCTAAGGGAGAGGTGTGAAATTCGTAAATAATCTTTTGATTGACTTGGGAATTCTTGCAAAGTTACAAGATTTTGTACCATAATGAATCATTATTCTAGATGAATGTCTCATATGTACTAGGATCTTGCTGCAACTTTTCAATGCATTCCCACACTCATTCATCAATCTTCCATCCATCCCTTGCTTCAGTTATCCAATGTGGTTGGATACTAGAAATGGAACAATGCAATTCTTCCACATCCTTATCCTTTCTTAAGAGTGCATCCACAACAACATTTTTCTTCCATTTTTTGTAGATAGTTTCAAAGTCATAACCCAACATCTTTGTGACCCATTTTTTCTAGTCTTCTAAAGATAATATTTGTTCTAAAAAGTATTTAAGACTATCATGATTTGCTTTTACTTCGAGGTGCCTTCCCATTAGGTAAGGTCACCATTAAGTGCACATAGTTGTTAAAATTTTCAACCAGGGAAAAACTTCATGTGGATCATCTTATTCGTGGCTGATAATATTTTTATTAGATTCCTCTCATCGAGAGGTGTAGGATTGATATAAAGATCATCCGATTCCGATAAGTATTCATGGAGATATGAATTTATTTTGATTATGAAATTATTATCAAGCCGACCTACAACTCATGTAGCCTCAGAAGCCTAATAGTCACATCTATTCAATCACCAACATTGTGTATAAATATAAGAGGAATTTTCCTCATTTGCACTCACTCTTCTCATCACATATCTCTCTCTCTATTGTGCAGAAATGAGTCTCTTCTCTACTACGCAGAAATGGGTCTCTCTATCAACATGTGAAGCTCAAAGCTATTGAACTTGAAGTTGCAACTGCAGATGCAAATATTGACCATCGTGGCCTAGAATATCTACTCTTTGGAACTGCGTTGTAGGTTCATCTAAACCTCCTCTGAAAGCTACAACTTTTTTTGGTGGAATGAAGTCAATCCGACGAACGGTTTGCAAGATATCGACTTCCCTTGTTTGAAGCCGGAAACTGCTGAAACTGAAGCTACAACTGCAGAAGTAAAGATTGACCTGCATGGCCTAGAATATCTCCTCATCTGACCTACATTGTAGGTTCATCTGAACCTCCTTTGAAATCCTCAACTTTTGGTGGTGGAATGAAGTCAATTCGACGAACGGTTTGCAAGATATCGACTGCCCTAGTTTGAAGTTGGAAATTATTGGAACTGAAGTTGCAACTACAGAAGTAAAGATTGACCTGCGTGGCCTAGAAGATATCCTCATCTAAACTGCATTGTAGGTTCATCTGAACCTCCTCTGGAAGCCGCAACTTTTGGTGGTGGAATGAAGTCAATCCGACAGTCGGTTTGTGAAATAACGTCTTCCCTAGTTTGATAATGAAGCTGCTAACGCTGATGCTGCTGATTTAGGGTTTGCTACTGCTGATATGAATCAGATTTATTGTACTATTTCTCTCTGCTGAATTATTGAAGATAAAAGAAGATTTGATCAAAGGGTTTCCCCACACATTGTGGGGTTTGTCCCTGGCTAGCTACCACATCTTGTGTCTCTTGTCTTGGCTTGTTTTCTGTCGATCGTTTAATGTTCTATCTACACTTTACTTTATGTACATGTGATTGCTAATCTGTAGAATATAATAAGAAAAATAAGTAAACTGTTATAAGCATAGAACATACCATAACTTAACATGGTATCAAAGCTGAGGTGAAGACAAAGCCTGAGCAAGAGCAAGAGAAATCACTGAAGAGAAGATTGGCAAGGCTATCATAAAAGAACTATGGGGTCCTCAACACTCTTTCCTACCGAAGACAAGCTCCATAAGAAAGATGACTATCACGCATGGAACATGTCTATCAATCTAACCCTATAAGACCCAGGAGTGCTGGACTATGTAAGAGGCAATATTGTTGAGCCTCCATCAAATGCATCCACTGCTGCATGGAACAAATGGAAAACAGAAGAAGTCAAAATAGAAGATCATCCGAGACACTATCGATAAGCACTTGGTGGCCTACATCTCTGAACTAGACACCTCCAAGGAAATCTATGATAGATTGGGAAATGGCACTCACAACTCTTGGAGGATTACCATCCGAGTGGTACGTGTTCAGGACTACTCTTCTGAACTATAATGTAATTCCTGGTTTCGAGGAATTAATGGCTAGATGCATTCAGGAAGAAACAAGGGAAGAAGAGCAAGAAATGCCCATGCCTAAAGGTCCTCCTCCTACCGTTTCTTCTCATGCTAAGAAAATAAATAATTCCGGGTCTAAATCGAAAAGAAAGGCTGGATCTAAGGGTGGAAGAAAAGGACGATGTTTCATTTGCAATAAAGGAGGTCACTATGCAAGGAAATTCCTTCGTAGAAAGGACTCCCACCATGACGATGATCAAAATCCCTCTCATGGTAATCGAAGGGATGGAAAATTAAATAGAAAAGGTAAGAGGAGAGCTGGGAATCGAGGAAGAGGACAACCTTTCAAGAAGGCTAGAAAGTCCAGGATGTGTTAAATGCGCCTGACCTTAAAAAGAACCTAGTGTCCATCTCAGCAATGGAAGACAAAGGCTACAAGGTAACCTTCAGCAATGGCAAGGTATGTATATGGAAAAATTATGTTAAAGATGCCTTTACTCTTGGGTTTAGTGTTGATTCATTATATCAAGTCGATGGAAGTTTGCTAGGTGTCATGTCTTGTGACACAACTCTTCAGTTCGAACTTTGTCATTGGAGGTTTTCCCACCTTCATTACAAAGCTCTACCCGATGTAAGACATATGGTAACAGGGATGCCCAAATTCCAAGTAGAGAAAGAAGGTGTATGTCCAGGATGTGCCGAAGGAAAGCTCAAAACAGGACCATTCCCCTCAAGCCAAAGCAAGACCTTTGATATATTACAGTTGGTTCACTTAAGCATATCTAAGGCTGGCATTAAGAGGGAGACTACTACACCACATACTCCTCAACAGAATGGTGTGGTGAAAAGGAAGAACCTACGATTGTGAAAACTATCTCTATGGGTAGATGATGTAACAATGTCTGATGTAGAGGAACCCATGGATCTTATTTATCCACCTGAGCCTTCCTCTTTTAGGAAGAGGCCTTCATGGCTTGGGGCTACTTGATGATGCTAAAGGACATGCTGCACTCTGAGGAACCTTTCATGAAAGTAAGAAACCTAATAGGTATTATGGATACCTAACCATCATGAGCACGATCATACAAAATAAGCCTTCATCATTCTCAGACGTCATCAAGCATCAAGTATGGAAGGATGCTATGACGGAAGAATATGAGTCTATCATGAAGAATGATGTTTGGGAAGTAGCTCTTAGACCCCACACAAGACAATTGTTACTTCAAAATGGATTTACAAGATAAAGCATGCAACAGATGGAAGCACGGAAAAGTATAGGGATCATTTTGTTTCTCGTGGTTTCTCCCAGAAGGAAGGTATAGACTATGATGTGATATTTGCATGTGTTTCTAGATATACGACCATCTGCTTGATCATAGCCCTTGCTGCTTCACAAGGATGGAACCTACATCAAATGGATTTCAAGACCGCGTTCTTGCATAGTTCGATCAAAGAAGAGGTCTATGTGGAGCAACCAGAAGGATTTGAGATTTATGATCGAAAATCTCATGTATGCAGGTTGAAGAAGGCTCTTTATGGGCTGAAGCAAGAACCCCGAGCATGGTATGAGAGGATCGATAGCTACTTGATGAAGTTGGGATTCACTAGGAGTGAAGCCGATCCTAACCTTTACTTTAAGGTTGAAGATGATAAATGTCTCATACTGGTGTTATATGTGGATGACCTCTTTCTAACAGGTGCACACCCTCTCATTCAAAAATGTAAGAGGGAGTTGGCTTTTGAATTTGAAATGAAGGACCTAGGACTGATGCACTATTTCCTAGGACTTGAAGTGTGGCAGAAGCCAAGGGAAATTTTCTTGTCTCAAGGAAAATATGTGGTGAAGATTCTGAAAATATTTGATATGGTGGACTGCAAACCTGTGACTAGCTCGAGGATCTTAACTTTTAGAAGTTATATGGTAGTGATGTCGGACCAGATTTGGAAAATGTGTATGAGTTTCATAAACTCATTCGCATTGATGATCTTAGTGAACCTCCATCCGAACATATGTTTTGCAGTTAGCATTGTGAGCTCATATTTGGTTGAGCCTCACTGGATTGATGCCAAGAACCTTCTGAGATATCTTCATGGTACAATGGGTTAAGATACATTGTCGAAGATGTGAGACTACTTGGATATACTGATGTTGATTGGGCAGGCAATGTGGTGGACCATAAGAGCACTTTCGAGTGTTGTTTCACCTTGGGATCTGCTTCGATATCCTAGATGAGTAGGAAGCAGAAGTCGGTGGCTTTGAGCATCACCGAAGAAGAAGATATTGTTGCTAGCATGACCTCGTGTGAGGCAGTCTGGTTGCGAAAGCTCTTCAATGAGTTGTTTGGATTTACATTGTATACCACTGTGATTCTCTGTAACAACCAGAGGTGGGATTTGATTAATGAGGAATCCCATATACGTCAATTGCTCCAGCAGATAGACATCATCTGGGATATGGTAAGTCGATGAGCAAGGAGGCTCCATCGCACTAAGATGATGTACAGGTCAATACACCTTGTCAAAGCACTATGGAAAGATCTAATCTGTGATTTTCCCAAATGACTTGGAGTTGTCAAGAAACCCTTGTACAAGGGCCCTGCATGTTGTATACATTGAGCTCTAGGAGCTCTGAGGGCTTGCGGTTCTTACTGGAACAACATACGACCACAGGGTGACTCACCCTCCCTTGGTGGTGTGCACTATAACAAGATGATTCGCTCTCTTGTGGAATAGGATGATTCACTCTCCTATGTAGCAGGATGATTAGTTCTCCTGTGAGGCCTGGATTGATGTGTTCTCCATGGCGATTATAGCAGGATTGATGTGTTCTGCTGTGAGGACTGGATTGATGTGTTCTCCATGGCAGTCTGGACTGATGTGTTCTCCATGGCGATTGTAGCAGGGTTGATGTGTTCTCCTGTGAGGACAGGATTGATTAGTTCTCCTATCGAGGCATCCTACCCATGCAGTCTGGGACTCATGGGAAGTACCCTCATCTGATCAATGAGTAAGGAAATGAAGTTAGGGACCATAGTAGTACCAATGGACGCATCGTTGTATCTACCGCACTCCCTACGCTAGGATGACCTCCATTGATCTGGGATCAATGATACTAGTGTGGGACCAGTGGTAGGAGTTGTACCATACTATGACACTGACTTCGAGTCGGTTGAGACTAGTTTGGCACCAGTGGTACATACTCTGAGGCTGACTTCGTGTCAGTGCAGTACTGGTCTGGGACTAGTGAGAGTGGTACATACTATGACGCTGACTTCGGGTCAGTTGAGACTGGTCTAGGACCAGTGGTACACTCTCTGAGACTGCGATACTAGTCTGGGACCAGTGGTAGGAGTTGTACCATACTATGACGCTGACTTCGGGTTGGTTGAGACTGGTTTGGGACCAGTGGTACATACTCCAAGACTGACTTCATGTCAGTGCAGTACTAGTCTGGGACCAGTGAGAGTGGTACATACTATGACACTGACTTCAGGTCGGTTGAGACTGGTCTGGGACTAGTGCTACACTCTCTGAGACTGCGATACTGGTCTGGGACCAGTGGAAGGAGTGGTACTTACTATGAAGCTGACTTCGGGTCATCTGAGACTAGTCTAGGACTAGTGATACGCACTCTGAGACTGACTTTGAGTTAGTGGAGGATGATACTGGTCTAGGACCAGTGGAGTTGTACTCACTATGATGCTGACTTCGGGGTGGTTGAGACTGGTCTGGGACCAGTGGTACATACTCTGAGACTGACTTTGAGTCAGTATGATACATCCTCGATCATTTCTTCTTCTTCATAATTCGGACAAAAGCAGAGCAGAACAGAGCAAAATAGAGCAAAATAGTACCGATCAGTACAGGGCAGAACAAGGCAAAGCAGAACAAGCAGAAGAGAGCAGAGCAGGCCAAGGGTCAGGCTGTACATGGCAGTGCATTTGACGAATGAATAGTAACGACCGATAAACATATTGCAGATGAAGTTCTCCCTAGTTGAGAGGGAGTGTTAAAATTGGCAACCAGGGCAAAACTTCATGTGGGTCATCTTATTCATGGCTGATAATATTTTTACTAGATTCCTCTCATCGAGAGGTGTAGGATTGATATAAAGATCATCCGATTCCGATAAGTATTCATGGAGATGTGAATTTATTTTGATTATGGAATTATTATCAAGTCGACCTACAACTCATGTAGGCTCAGAAGCCCAATAGTCATATCTATTCAAACACCAACATTGTGTATAAATATAAGAGGAATTTTCGTCATTTGCACTCTTCTCATCACATATCTCTCTCTCTCTACTGTGCAGGAATGAGTCTCTTCTCTACTGCGCAGAAATAGATCTCTCTCTCACACATGTGAAGCCGGAAGCTGTCGAACCTGAAGCTACAACTGTAGATGCAAATATTGACCTCTGTGGCCTAGAATATCTCCTCTTTGGAACTACACTATAGGTTCATCTAAACCTCCTCTGAAAGCCGCAACTTTAGGTGGTGGAATGAAGTCAATCCGACGAACAGTTTGCAATCTTCTCCCCTCATTACTATTTAATTCCCTCAATTTAGCTCTTCTTATATCAAGCATTCAAGCGTCCTGATGATGGATCCCAGTTGGGATTTGAAACGTTGAAAGAAAATAAGTTTTACTGTGGATTCTCTGGTAACTATGTCTAAAGGTTTGCAAGATATCAACTACCCTAGTTTGAAGCCGGAAACTACTGAAACTGAAGCTACAACTGTAGAAGTAAAGATTGACCTGCGTGGCCTAGAAGATCTCCTCATTTGAATAGCACTATAGGATCATCTGAACCTCCTCTAAAAGCCGCAACTTTTGGTGGTGGAATGAAGTCAATTCGACGAACGGTTTGCAAGATATTGACTGCCCTAGTTTGAAGCCGGAAACTACTAAAATTGAAGCTACAACTGTAGAAGTAAAGATTGACCTACGTGGCCTAGAATATCTCCTCATCTGAACTACATTGTAGCTTCATCTAAACCTCCTCTGGTAGCCGCAACTTTTGGTGGTGGAATGAAGTCAATCCGACGGTCGGTTTGTGAGATATCGTCTGCCCTAGTTTGATAATGAAGCTGCTAATGCTGATGCTGCTGATCTAGGGTTTGCTACTGCTGATATGAATTAGATTTATTTTACTATTTCTCTCTGCTGAATTATTGAAGATAAAAGAAGATTTGATCAAAGGGTTTCCCCACACATTGTGGGGTTTGTCCCTGGCTAGCCGCCACATCTTGTGTCTCTTGTCTTGGCTTATTTTCTGTTGATCGTTTAATGTTCTATCTGCACTTTACTTTATGTACATGTGATTGCTAATCTATGGAATATAATAAGAAAAAGAAGTAAAATATGATTAGCATAGAACATACCATAACTTAACAATAGTATTGCCAACATTTCTTTCTCATAAATAACATTGTGTAAATACTTTCATTTTATTGGACGACTTTCAAAATCAGTGGGTCTTCCTTCTTTCATTAAAACAACACCAATTCCATTTCTTGAGGCATTATATTCCACAATAAAAGTTTTTCTAAATTCTAGCATAGGTAAGATCGGTGCTTGGCACATTACCTCTTCAAGATGCTCAAAGGCCTTAGTTGTTTCTGGCATCCAAGAAAATTCATCTTTCTTCAGTAACGTTGTTAGAGGTGCTTCTATTCTACGATAATTCTTAACAAACCTTTGACAATACCTTGTCAACCCAAGAAATCCTTGTATATGCTTTATGGATGTGGGTATTTTCCATTCCTTAGTGGATTTAATTTTGTTAGGGTCTACGTTAACACCTTCATGAGATACAATATGACCTAAATATTCCACTTCTTGAACTCTAAAGAAACATTTGGAGGGTTTTTTTCATATAATTGTTTCTCCTCCAATAGCTTGAGCACCTTGTCAAAATGTTGAACATGATCCTTCCAAGACTTGTTGTAGATTAGTATATCATCAAAAAGTACTAACACAAATTTTATAAGGAATGGTTTGAAAATGGAATTCATCAAACCTTGAAATATAGAAGGTGCATTAGTAAGGACAAAAGGCATGACCAAAAATTCATAATGACCCTCATGAGTTCCAAATGTTGTTTTCAGAATGTCTTCAGCCTTCATTCTTATTTGATGATATCCTGAAGGAAGATCCAACTTGGAGAAGTAAATTGCTCCATGTAATTCATCCAATCATTCATTAATAACAGGAATGGAAAATTGATGTTTAATGGTGAGCTTGTTGATCTCCCTATAATCCACACACATGCACCATGATCCATCCTCCTAGGGAACCAACACCACTGGAGCACAGAAATAAATTTGAATAGGTAGAAATGTACCAACCTCTAGCATTTATATAACCATACATTTGTGGAGCGATAAAAATGGTCTTTTTAACACCTAATTACCTCACATTAATTGTCAACCCAGGGACGACTTTTTATTTCAAGAGTGTACTCTGTCTGAGGCGGCTATTTACTTAAGAGTAATGTTTTGCAATATAGTGCTTAAAACCCACAAGTAAATAAATGCTTGAAAAAGAAATCTAATTGAAACAGCAAGAAACTGAAATGTTCTAAACTAAATCATCCATTCAAACAATCATCAATCGAGGATATAGTAGCAATAACTCTTTCCTCTAGAAATTGATGGAATAGAGTATGGACCATGGATCTGGGAGTATGGTAGCATTTGCTGAGGCTCACGACAGCATTGGACCTTCTCTCACACCAAAACAATACATGCAAGTAAATGGACAGCAGAAAGTAAAAGGAAATAGAACAACAGTAAATGAAACAGTGATCAAAAGAACTAAATCTCGCGAGTCAAAACCAACTTACTCACATTTGGCAATAAAATAACAATCTTCAAAAGTAATTTCAATGAACTTTACTGTATGAGACAATATTCACAAATGAATTATGGAACAACATTTACCATATATACACAACATATTTATTATAGCAATTTGATGTTTCCAAAGAATATGACTTCCGTTTCCAAATGAAATAATATTACTTTCGGGTTCCCACGAATAAGAGTTCAAAATGAATCCAATAGCAATATTTAATATGAAAGATCTGTAACAGAAACAATCGGTTTAAATAGTGAACATGTAATCAACTCCGAAAAGATTCATTACGCAACATAGAGTCACTTACATAAACTTGCTGAATGAAACCATTAATGGATTAGTCATAACAGAGCGTGGAACATCATATAACAAATACATCAAATTACTAAACTATATAAACAATCCACACATGAAAAGATATCATACAACTGCAATTGGAAAGATATGATACACAATAGCAGCAGCTTACTCCACGAGAGGCTGGGCCCTTAGCCGCCAGTAGACGCTGCTGGATCACTTCAGAATGAGAAGAATGAATAGCAACTCCCAATTCATTTATTAATCAGCCAATTGTGGAATCATTACAACAACAAAAGCTTAAGAATTACAGCATGAATAATCCACCATCGTTGTCCATCATTTCTCATTCCCCAAATCCGTCATCACGTCTCACTCAAATCATCCCCCTCTCTGATCTTTGTTTTCATTTAAATAGAGAGAGATCAGAGAGAATTTACAATAAGGATAAGTACAACATAATTCCTATTACAAAATTGGTTTGCCTCTAACCATTTGATCAACAAGAACAAGGCGAATTTGGCTTTGTAGCTGAGATTTGGAGGACGGCCGCAACTGCAAATCAGAGAAAATCATGCTCAAAGAACCCTTCGTTTCTCCCTGTACAGGCCGAATTTGGGCAAACTGTTCCTTAGGAAGATAATTGGGCCTGTTCTGGACAAAACCCATGTTCCGTATTTTCCAAATTCGTCTTCATTTGCTCAGAATCTTAACCGCAAAACTGTCACTCCTTAAACCAGCGAATTTCTGAGTTGGCTGATTTAAAAATCAAATCTTGAATCTGGAAGTTACTTTGGAGGCTAAAAATGGTAAATAAGGTTACAACCAACTTATTAGAACTATAACTGGTAAAATAATGCATAATAATCAATTTATTAGAAATAAAGGAGAATAAATAATGTAAGAGCATAAATCATCATAAAATGGATTTATATAATAAATTATAATAAATAACATGATGAAGAATGGTAGAAATGGGTGGAATAAAAGTTCACAAGTGACAATAATCATGGCATATTAACGACCCCACACACCCCCACACTCAATATGTTGCATGTCCTCATGCAACGAAAACTGAATATATTGCATGTCCTCATACAACCCAAAGACAAAAACCATGTGTTAAGCAAGCAATAAAAATTTGAGAATAAATGAATGCTTCCTTAATTAATAAATATTCAATCTTAGCAATCTTGATGAAGGCATAACATTTTTTACATTGACATTCAACTATATATATGAAGTTGCAGCAAAATATGATATAGATAACAACAAACTTCATTAAGCATTTTCTCCAAAAACTACAAACCAGCTTTTGTCGAAATTTGGCCAGTAAATTTAGAATATATGAATGCCTTTATGATCCAAAAATCAGATCGTTTTGATGCACGGATCATGATATATAAACAAAATGGCTGTAGGTGAGAGTGCATGATTTCTGAAATTTTATGAACCAATTTATCTTGAATTTATCTAGGTATGTGTATTTTAATAGTATGTCTGTGTTTCCTAGAGATCACAAGAATTGAGTTCATAGTTTTTGAAAATATCAGGGAAATCAATTTCTATACTGGAATTGTATGCCTTAAATAAGGAAGAAAGTAGGAAACATCCATCATGCATAGCAATTCCTCCCCCTCTCTGAAAAATTAGCATGTCCTCATGCGATGCTAGAAAACAAAGAGAGGTGGTTGCTACTAGCTGTTGAATTCTATGCTTGGTGTAAAACAACATGAAATAAGGGAGGTGTTGAGAGTGAATAGCAATGGATGATAAAGAATATGAATGACATGGGTATAAGAAAGAAATGAATGAAAGGAACACTCCCCCATACTCGGAAATGAGATGCTGCTGAAAAATGGGAAGTGGTAGAAATGAAGGATGGTAAATAATGCTGAAAATGGATTTTCATTAGATTCTCCTAAATTCATAATAAATTAGAAAACTATGCGATTTTACCTCAAGTTTTACCTCCAAAAGAAAAATGTGAAATGACATATATGTATTGACAGTTGTTGAAGCTGATGTAGGCAAGGTGGGTGTTGAAAGTGATGCAAAAGGTGGAATCCAGGGAAGCACATCATGTCTGAAGAATTGTTCACGTTCGCGAGCCTCTATTGTGAAGTGCAATAGTGTGGTCAGGCTACGAATAGAATTCTGCCCATACTTGTTGTTCTCCTGTAAGCAAAGCACTATTTGGCATACAATGTTCTTGAATCCATAGTGTTAGTTTTGAATAGCAACAGATAAGATGCATGCAAAATTGCAATTAGAAAAACTTATGTATACATGCAATACTAGTATGTTGTCAAATCAACAAGGTATGGCAAAGTGCAGTAATCATATCGCATGCAATCCCATAATGCATACATTCCCCCCTCCAATTGGAAAATGAGTTCCATAACCATAAAGCATATGAAAGGGGTGGTGCTGACGGCAAGGCAATGGAATGAACAATATATCAGTAAGGGAGGCAGAGTACACTTATTAATGATAGGACGGTGAAAGTTATGGTTATATTGAGAGCAAAGTGCGTAAAGATAGTTATGAATAAGAGATAGGATGCTTTGGATTGATGATAGTTTATGCAAAATGAAAAAGGACAACAATATGCTAAAAAGATGCTTTGTTGACGGTATTCTAGCTTAAAATGATGTGATTGATCATAAAACAATTTCTCATGCATAAAGGTTCAAACAGGGAAAAAGTTAAGGAAATAACTTCTCTGATAAAAAGAAAAATAAGAAAAGGGTATTATAATAATAATTGACGAAAAGATATAACTTCATTACCATAAGCAGAGCCGCTGCTGCCA
>APFE031453340.1:49409-67985 GCA_000404065.3 Pinus taeda
CATGGTAGCATTTGTTGAGGCTCACGACAGCCTTGGACCTTCTCTCACACCAAAACAATACATGCAAGTAAATGGACAGCAGAAAGTAAAAGGAAATAGAACAACAGTAAATGAAACAGCGATCAAAAGAACTAAATCTCGCGAGTCAAAACCAACTTACTCAGATTTGGCAATAAAATAACAATCTTCAAAAGTAATTTCAATGAACTTTACTGTATGAGACAATATTCACAAATGAATTATGGAACAACATTTACCATATATACACAACATATTTATTATAGCAATCTGATGTTTCCAAAGAATATGACTTCCGTTTCCAAATGAAAGAATATTACTTTCGGGTTCCCACGAATAAGAGTTCAAAATGAATCCAATAGCAATATTTAATATGAAATCTCTGTAACAGAAACAATCGGTTTAAATAGTGAACATGTAATCAACTCCGAAAAGATTCATTACGCAACATAGAGTCACTTACATAAACTTGCTGAATGAAACCATTAATGGATTAGTCGTAACAGAGTGTGGAACAGCGTATAACAAATACATCAAATTACTAAACTATATAAACAATCCACACATGAAAATATATCATACAACTGCAATTGGAAAGATATGATACACAATAGCAGTAACTTACTCCACCAGAGGCTGGGCCCTTAGCCGCCAGCGGACGCTGCTGGATCACTTCAGAATGAGAAGAATGAACAGCAACTCCCAATTCATTTATTAATCAGCCAATTGTGGAATCATTACAACAACAAAAGCTTAAGAATTACAGCATGAATAATCCACCATCGTTGTCCATCATTTCTCATTCCCCAAATCCATCATCACGTCTCACTCAAATCATCCCCCTCTCTGATCTCTATTTTCATTTAAATAGAGAGAGATCAGAGAGAAGTTACAATAAGGATAAGTACAACATAATTCCTATTACAAAATTGGTTTTCCTCTAACCATTTGATCAACAAGAACAAGGCGAATTTGGCTTTGCAGCTGAGATTTGGAGGACGGCCGCAACTGCAAATCAGAGAAAATCATGCTCAAAGAACCCTTCGTTTCTCCCTGTACAGGCCGAATTTGGGCAAACTGTTCTTTAGGAAGATGATTGGGCCCGTTCTGGACAAAACCCATGTTCCGGATTTTCCAAATTTGTCTTCATTTTCTCAGAATCTTAACCGCAAAACTGTCACTCCTTAAACCAGCGAATTTCTGAGTTGGCTGATTTAAAAATCAAATCATCAATCTAGAAGTTACTTTGGAGGCTAAAAATGGTAAATAAGGTTACAACCAACTTATTACAACTATCACTGGTAAAATAATGTATAATAATCAATTTATTAGAAATAAAGGAGAATAAATAATGTAAGAGCATAAATCATCATAAAATGGATTTATATAATAAATTATAATAAATAACATGATGAAGAATGGTAGAAATGGGTGGAATAAACGTTCACAAGTGACAATAATCATGTCATATTAACAACCCCACAACATTCAATTTCATTCTTTTAGGCATAGAGATATCTATAAGGCCATATGTCTGGAGGAATACTTCTTGGAATCAAATAAATAGCATGATCATGATCACGAATAGGTGGGAGGCCTTTCGGAGTCTCAATTACCTTGGAATGATTGTCCAAGACTTTATGGAGATCTAGAGAAATAGATGATTTAGATGTTTCAGCCTCAAGTGAACATTTTTGTGCAACTACACCCTATTTTTATCTCTTTAGAATCTTTGTCATGCTATTAGAGTTGATTATCTTTCTTTGTTTCCCTATGATATCCCTTAATTCAAATTCCTTTCCTTCCCAAAACAATTTCAAGAAAAGTTGTTGAAAATTAAAAACTATCATCGCAAAAGATTGTAACGAATGGACTCCTAGTACAACATCAACACCACCCATTGGAATGGAAAGCATTAGACTATTCATTACATATTCTCAAATGGATGGCTTGATGTTATGACACTTTCCTAACAAAATTTATGGTTCCTCCATTTGCAACCATCACTTGACACTCTGGTCTTAGATATAGGAAGCAATTCATTTCATTCGCTATCTTACAATGAATAGAATTATTGGCACTACTTGAATCAATCAACACTATTACCTTTTTCTTCTTAATATGTCTTCCTATCTTGAGAATTTGAGGAGTAGTAATTCATGCAAATGCATTACATGATATGATCGAATTAATTTCTTCTATCTCTAGGGTTGGTTCCTGCTATATATCTTCTTCTTTTGATGTTTCATGTTCCTTTTCTTCCTCCTCTTCATAATCAATATAAAATAATTTCTTCTCAGCATGTTTATGACCTTTAGTGTACTTGCTATCAAAACTATAACAAAAGCCTTTTACTCTTTTTTCCTCCAATTGTTTTGGTGTCAATCTTGTAGGCTATGGAAGGGTAGGAGCAACCACACTTCCATATTTATAGTTGTGAGTGGTAGGCTTCCTTGTTGCCATAATTTTGCTTCAAATTCTCTTGCCAACCTGAATTCCTTCTCTAATGAATTAGGTTCCCAAAGGATAACCTCATGTTAGATGTTATGCTTTAGAGTCCCTATGAATACATCAATCCTATGCTCCCCTAGAATATCATTTACCCTTATATTCAACTTTTAGAAGTCCTTAATGTGCTCCACTATTGAACACTTTTGTTTGAGATTTATAAATCGGCTAAATAAGGTGTTTCTCTTTGTATCCTCATAATATGCTATCATTTCCTCCATAAAAATTGACTAAGTGACAATTTGTTTACAAGAGAAAATCCATTGATACAACAAACTGATTGGGTTCTCAAAATAAATTTTCAATGGGTAACTTTTGTGTGTTTTTCACATTATTGAGATCAAACTATCAGTCCATTTGTGGTATCCATGTTACAGGATCCTTGCCATCAAAATTCCTCATATCAATCTTTGAATATGGAGGGTCTTCAATCCAATATTAGAGCCTATGAAATCATGATTAACATTTATTTTTTTCTCATCATGAGTTTTCTCTACTACCTTTTCGCAATTAGGAAGCATTTCCTATAGAAACTTTGCCAAAACTCCCTCTAAACCTTCCATGTCTTTCTTCAAATATTCAATGTTGCCTTTTGATTCATTGATGCCATTCATCAAACCATCAATATTATCTTCCATGCCATTCTTCAAACCATCCATCTTATCTTCCATGTCATTCTTCAAACGATCGATCTTATCTTCTATTACTTTTTGTGAAAGTACAATTTTTTGCACTTGGTCTCATGCTTTCAATATATCATGTTGCATTTCTTCCTCTTCTTCATGAGTCATAGAAGATATTTTAAGTTTCTTACTAGGTGTTTTTGTTTTATTTCTTAATGGCATCAATCAATGATAATTATGCTTCACTATTCCCTTTGAATCACTTCAAACAAATTTTTCAAACAAAACTTGTGCAAATTTTAAAAAAGACTACACACCTTTTTTTTTCTTTGCTTTGTAGGAGCTCGATTTTGAATATGATGTATCTCTGAAATTTTGGATATCCAAGGTATGAAACTTCATCTAGTCTAGATTTCTAAGTCGTCTTTCCAAACCCAAGAGTGTGATCAATATTGGATTTTCCAAGAAAACATTATGCCCAATCTCCCACAATGACATGATTATAAACTAGTTCAATATTTTGAACTCGTACGAAGTGCCACGTGTCACTGTTTCAACCTTTAGCCTTGAACATGATACCAACAAACTAAATTACGCCCTTTTTTTAATGTTTCTACGAAATTTGAATGTAATGCTCAGAGAAAAGGTTATGACAATTTTCACAAGGTCACCTGTTTGGTGTGGAATTCGAGAGCCTGCAAAAACCTTAACTTCCTCAGTTAATATCTCCTAAAAATTTTCAAGAAACTATCTAAAATGTGGACATGGAGTTATTCAATATGTTCTCTCAAATGGGCTTTTTTCAACTTCTAAAGCTTCGTAGAAAAAATTTATGGCAAAAATTCCACGATGGCCTATTTGAAGTAGCGAAACCCTAGAATTTGAAGCTCTGATACCAAATGTTATTCAACTAGCTCACAAAATAGAAGAAAAGACAAATTAGAAGAAAAGACAAATAAATGACTTCAAAATCAGCCTCTTCAAGGGGGAAACCTCCTTGAGATTACACAAATAAAAAATTATTGCATGATTCAAATGAAAAGACCTCCTTTCTATATATAGAATTCTAAGGGGTCACAATATAATCCGATTCAACATAACAATAATAATGTAAGGGCACAACAATAAAAATAATGTGCTTCTGTGGGGCACAACAATAACAATAAGGCGGATACACTAATAACGACGAGGGAATGCACTAGTATTATAGGAACATAACAAGCTTGACCTTCTTTCTTCGCTAATTTATAGAAGGGTTTACATTTCTTATTCTCTCCCTTTCTTCCATCCTATTCCAACACTTGATAACCACATGGTTATATAACCCAAAAAAAACAAATGGATTTCTATGCCATGATTTCCACTTATCATTAACAATATTTTTATACTCAAAAGTAACATTAGTGTTGGGCATGGAATCCCCCCGAGGAATGTTTTGGGCCTCAAAGCCCATGTTTTGACCAAATGATGTTGTAAAGCCTCACGAATTGCAGATGTGGAAGTATGTTAGAGTCATAAGGTTGTCTGCCCTAGTTATGGATGAAATGTCGACCTACCCATGGTCTGTGAACCATGGGATTGTATAAATAGAGCGAGGCTCTAAATGTAAAAGAAAGGAATGCATAATAGAATGGGATAGAAGAATAGATAAGTCCAAGTGATTGGGTCGAAAGTGTAAAGTGTGTCTTGGGTCATAGAGTAGAAGAAGGCTTTGCAACTAAGTGTGCAAATGCCTAGAAGTTCGCAGCTGAGTGCGTAGACACCTGTAGTGGAGTGCGTAGGGTGGAATCGAGTTTGTAAACAAAGAAGATATTACTAAAGAGGAGTTGGCATCAATCTGTGTATTCGTTCTAGATTTAATGCATGTTTGATCTCAATTATGAGTATATTGTTTATTTATTGCGCACAATTATATGAATGATTTATATTGTTACAGTATAACTTAAAAGTCGTGATTGGGCTAAAATAATCAACTAACAATGGAAGACTCGTAAGACTTGCGTAATAACAACATTTGTCCCTCGAGTAGGACTGCATGAAGGAAACCTCTCATGCTGTGAGGTATGGGTAAGTGCGCATAGTGACATGCGTGCAGGGTAGAACCAAAAACCACTTGAACTCATCAAACATCTCCAAGGTGCAGAAACCTGGTTCTAGCACCCTCCCATACTACTTCGTGTGAGACCTCAGTCTGCGCTCCACGGACTATTGTTGAAAGGGCAAGTAGTACTGGGCTTTGTTTGGCTAAATCACCTTTGAACCTAGGTCAGATCCTAACAATCCATCAAATGGTTCCATTGTCAGGACCATGATTTGCATAAGGGATGTCTTATATCGTGTCATTGGAATCTAACAAAGAAAGAAATTGAAGGGTGGTTGGATAGAAAAATTCACGAATTCGCAGTGCAGGAAAATAGGAATCCATGAGTGTCGAAGAAATAATGGTTAGAGTGCTAGCTATATATGGAAATCTATGAAATTTTCTTTGCATCATTCCCCTCTAAGTTATATGAGTGGATCACGTAGCTAGTAGACAGCCAGGGAAGGTGTAGCCTTGACAAACCTATTTTGTGGACTCTAGAGTTGGTGCAAAGACTAGAAGCATCGAAAGATAAGATCACATGCATTATGGACCATTGGCTCGATTGAATTATAAGAGGATTTATCACCGAGTTCGCGGTATATACAACAGTCAGCTAGAATGAGGTGGAATGACGCTTCCTCAAAGAACCACGAGGTAAGTACATTAGATCCTTGAACACTTGGATTAAAATGCTACTATGTGAAAAGTGGGTTATGCGAATAAATTGATCTATAAAAATGAAGGTAGCGTAGAAATAGAAACTAGCCCTTTGATTTTGCCTTCGTGAGAAAGTAAGGAAGAACTCGTGAAATTTTCACGAAGAAATGTGATCAGTTTGATAAGGCAGTGAATTCCGCGCATACGACCCCCACCCACACCACCACCAGCTTCACCGTCTTCACCCTCATATTCACCCACACCACCTCCGCCACCACCACAATTCAATATGGTGAGCACGATAAAATTGTTAGTGTTCAAAGGAGTAGGGAACAAAGATCCGGACCAATTTTCATTCATAGTAAAGGTTGTATGGGAAGTGCAAGGAGTGATGGATGACAACATAAAGAAGGCAACGCTAGTAAGTGCGTTACAGGATCATGCATTAATGAGGTACATTAAGCATTCTAATTACCATCCAATTGTGGGGATCGCAGATATCCAGGCTACGCTAAATAGAGAATCTAGTAGGCCAAAATCGCAGACACGGTCGATTATCAGATTTAAGGAAATCGCAATGCTTCCAAGCGAGACCCCCTAGGAGCTAGATCAAAGACTAAAGGGTAAGATTCATGAATCCAACATGACCTTGATGGATGGGAAGCACCGCGCATGGTTTCTAGCATCACTAACACCACATCGAAGGACTGCATTGTCACAACAGAAGCTATCTACTCAAGCTGAAGCCTTGGAGATTCCAATGAGATTACACCGGACCACAATAAATTATCGTAGCCTGGGAGTGCAACAAATCCACACACAATTGAAAAATTTGTGTCTTGAGATGCATAGTTTGAAACAAGATAAGACAACTTAGCTAGAGGTGCATGAGGAGGTATGGTGCATAAAATGCAAAGGCCAGGGGCATGCCAAGGACCATTGTTTAGTCTTTGTGAACTACTTAGTGGGAGGAGGCCAATTCCATTGAGACTAGAGGCACAAGTCAAGCAAAGTGTGGTGCCTGCATTATGGTGTGTGACTTTTCAGATAGGAGTGAAGCATGATACAGATAATTTCCACCTATTACAGAAGTCTACGTAGACATCCTAGTAATTGTTCTGTAATTTCTGTAGGTCGGTAGGCATGATGAGCGCACCTTTAGAAGTTATGAACTAATGATGGACCAAGTTCCTACCTACAGAGTTTAGATTGAAACACGATCGCTCGATCAAAACACAGGGATTGCATGCACTAGATTTCAAGGGCACAAATGAGGTCAAGGTGCAATGGGACCAGGAAGGTGTCACGGACAGCTGATTTGTTATAATTGTGGAGGCCAGGACATTATGCCCGTGATTGTACAAATTTGATGAGAGCATCATGTTTATATTGTACCCAGTTTCATCATGAGATAGAGGACTACCCCACACTGATAGCAAGGTTGTGTGATAAAGGAACACTCCAGCCTCCCCCAACTCAAAACCTGCAAATGACGAGGTCTGAGCCATGTGAGGAGGACCCGAATGTAAACATCGTGCTCCAAAGCAGAGGAGATGACAAAGGTAAGAAGCCAAAAGAAAGTTCTTGGGTTCACAGGGGTCCAACAAATGAACCAGAGTTCGATTTAGAGTGAGCGAAGGAGACATTCATGGAAGCTAAGAAGAGCTTCACGGAGGCCTCCACTTTAGGTAGTAAGGACAAACTAGAACCAGGATTGGACCCATCAATGCTTACTACCTTTCTGGAGACATGCATGAAGCTACTGCATGAGAGCAAGGCTATGAAGGGACTGCAAGAACTCATCAGTAGATGTGTTGGATCAGGGGAACTACGTGTAGTCCGAAAGCTCGGAAAGCACACGATGCAAACAAGATGGGAGATGAGATTGATTGTGAAAATCAGGGAATATGAAATGGATCAAGTGATTTTGGATTTAGGATCAGATGTGAATGTACTTCCCAACCATACATGGGACCACATGGATAGGCCCATGTTGCAATGGTCTCCTATTCAATTGAGAATGGTAAACTAGAGAAAGATCCTACTAATGGGGAGATTGCAAGGACTAACGATAGATATCGAAGGTGCGAGCAAACTTGCAAATTTCGAAGTGATAGAGATTGTTGATGATAACAACCCCTATATAATGCTATTGGTAATAGATTCGGCCACTAATATGAATAGAGTGATAAATCTAAAGAAGCACAACATGATTTTTGAAAACATCACTGTGCGTAGTGGTACCTTTAGAACATGTAGAAGGATCTTGCTACACAGAGCCAGTACATGACGATGAGAGCGATGATGATCTAGATTGTATGTACAAGATAACCACTTGGGAACAGGATTGGGTGAATCCTATAGTAGATGGTATGATTTCGTGGGAGCATGAAAGCTCCTTCATGTCAGATTCAAATGAGGAGATAGAATGATGGTAGAATCAGTTGCACGAGGTAGCCACACTCAATTGCAACACGATGATAAAGTCACTATCTTATGTAGAAATAGAGGCAAGAGATCTGCCTATGTATGATGGGCTAACCATGGTAGATGATTTCCCGAACAAATTTAAAAGAGGTGTACCAAAACAACAACATTTCAACGCTCTAAAATGGGCACTACGTGCTACTCCTGCAAGGTGGTGGGGTATGCACCAGTAGAATTTTGAGGAATGGTGGGAATGTAGAAGGATGATGCTCATAGAGTTTGGGAAACCAAAAATGTGGTTAACAAACAAATATGATGGATGGGATGATCCACATGCACACCTCGTAAAGTGGACCAAGGTCTCTGGGGAAGAGGCACAACTTGAATGGGTGCATTTGTTCTACCATACCCTGGATGTCATACCCATGAATTGGTATACTGAGACAGAACATTGCCATCGCACAAGTGAATGGAATATCTTGCGTGAAGGATTCCTATTAACCTTGACAATTGAAGATCGTTGGTGAGATACTATTGATGATGTGCTACAAGCAGTAAAAGCAACTATATTCAAAATACCCCAGGAACCAATGGAACTGCTTAAGCCAAAATGGGTGACCTAGCTAAGCTATGCACTGGAGTGTTATGATGTAAATATTGAGGAAGATGATGAGGATCCATAGAATATTAACATTCTAGAAACTGAAGGCTATCGTCAGGTTCGATGACCATTGATTGAGGATCCTAACATCATCGCACTGCTAAAAATGAAGCAGGTAAACATTGGGAGGGAGGCGAAACCAAAGTATGCAAATCTCGGTGACTATTGGGATGATGCCATGGTGGATAAAGTTGATGAGTTAATCAGTGAGTACAAGGAATTATTCCTGACCAAGATCACAACCTAAAGGGGATCATTGGCGATTTAGGGATGATGAAGATCACCCTAAAACTTGACGCAAAGATGTTTAAGCAGAGGCCTTATCACTTGAATCTGAAATACAAGGAAAAGGTCCATGTCAAGCTAGACAAAATGCTCATGGCTGGAATTATTGAGGCGGTGGAAGAATCTGACTGGTGAGCCCTATGATAGTACAAGAGAAAAAGAAGAAGGGAAAAATAATAATATGTGTGGACATCAGGAAGCTGAATGATGCCTATGTACATGACCCATTTCCAACATCGTTCATAGATGAAGTATTGGAAAATGTTGGCGGACAAGAAACATACTCATTCACAGATGGGTTCTCAGGGTTCCACCAGATTAAAATCACGCAAGAAGATAGGAGCAAGACGACCTTTGCAGTTGAATGGGGCTGCTTTCAATACACCATTATGCCATTTGGGTTAAAGAACATGCCAACCATCATTTCGCACATATTTTCTTCCACCTTCAAAGAACAAATCAACAAGTTACTGGAGGTCTATCTGGATGATTAGACTGTCTTTGGATTGGTTAAGCACCACATACAATCTTACGCTTGATGTTGGATACTTGCCGATGACACTAGATTGCGCTGAACCTTAAGAACTCCACATTCCTCGTTCCCTTTGGGAACCTGTTGGGACATGTGGTCTGTGTTGGATACCTATACCAATAGGTTTCATATTTCATTATTGGCAAATTCAAATGCCAAATATGCTCTGCTTTGCTGATACAAAGATCCCATATTTCCAAGACAAGGCAAGGGGTGTACATGCCTTCATGTTTACTAAATTTTGATGGATGGTCCAACAGTCTAATCTGGATCATGCCATGTTTCAATTTTCTATTGTAGGATAGAGAAAGAAGTCTGTCCAAACTGTTTAATCTTGGCAGACCAATAGTTAGGCAGAGAAACTAAGGTTCCCAACTGCTTAATCTGGGGCCTTGGAAGCAAAATAAGGGTAGTGCTAGATAGGCAACTCAAAAGAAAAAGCCAATGGAAAAGAAAAGGCACATAAGGGTCTGCAAGTCCAAGTGCACCCTCCAAGAAGAAACAAAAAATGCTAGGCAAGTAGATGGGCAGGTAGATGGGGTTGGAGAAGATGTATTCCTTTCAAACTGAATCCTGCTGGTCAATATAAAGAAAACAACACAATGGAGCATGTCTAACTTCCCTTTTTTCTTGTTTTTACACTCATTACTAACATCCCTACACCAGTTATGTTTATGAATTAATTCAAGGTGTTATGTTGGTTCTTGTCTCCTTTAAGAGCCACACTTCTTGTGCAAAATTCTTTTCATTTCGATCTACTCCCTAAGCTAAGTTGTTTTCAAATAAACTTAATGATATCACTCCTCATTCACCTTCTCCCTCCATATTAACCCCTAACTTCTATTATCTAATTCCCTATGTCACCATTTCCCTACTATTATAACACCATGGTGTATAAACCCCAAGCATTCTATAAATATCCCTCCCTTGGCATTATAGCCATATGTTCACCACTAGGGAATCAAATTAACACCTGGTCCGTCTGAGAACCCAAGCCTTACCTCTTTTTCTCCTTCAGGACTCATTTACCTATTCAACCCTTCAGTTTGCCTAAGAAACCTTGGAAAAACCCATTTTCACCCTTAAACCCGCTCAGAAGGCAAAAATACGTTCAAAACCCACTTTTCCGCCTTATCCTAAATTTTTGAGCTATGTGCAATGTTACAAAGATATACATTGAAAAAACCCATTTTCCTGACGTATCCAAAGTTTTAATGCCTTGCGCGATTTTATAAAGAAACATTGGAAAACCATGCAAATTTGTCGATATCCTAAGGGTCCTGCCGGGCACAAATCCCGTGAAAAAATATTTTTTATTACCTGCCCGACGTCGTATCGTCCGGACAATTCATCAACCCGTCGACCGTCCGATCAGGTGCTTTTTCATCCAACGGCTCACGTGGATATCGGATCGGCTCCGACGTCCGAAAGATAGCGTCCGATATCTGTCAGAGGGTGACGTCAGGCCTCGGCCACGCGTCGCCCCCACAGCGTATCGGAGCCCCCTCTGACAACTCCACTTCCGTATCATAAGCGGTGTGATATGATACCTCCTGTGGTTTCCGGTTTCCACTAATCCGCCTGCCAGCGTCACCGCTCCACCTGTACGCCACCTCACCATCCTCGTGGACCACTCATAAGCCACCATGTCACCTGATGACGTCATGATGACGTCATCCGACCCTGACCCACCCGATGACGTCATGCTGACGTCATCCGATAAAGGCGCCAATATCTCAAAAATCCATATTTTGGCCAATTTTTCGCGTTTTTTGCACTTTTTGCAAAAACTTCTGTATTGTCTTCTGCATGTATTTTACGTCCAAATTTGCACCAACATGCTGAATTCGACCTGGAGACCTTCAGCGCGCCAACCCACCTGCATTTGTGACTTGGATTGTCAAGTTTACTAGGTATTTATCCCTACGAATCCTCTCTGCGCCTGGTTTTGTCTACAAATTGACTATATTCACTTAAAACACTGAAAAACATATAATTCACCAGCAAACCCCTTGCGCCTAGTTACCATTTGAAGTTGGAAGCTCGAAATTCACTGGCTAAGCCTTGTTACCAAAGCTTTCTCATAACCTGCATTCTGTTCGCGCAGTCGTGAACAGGGAAAACGAACCTACACCTAATTACTAAGAAAGAGTCTGTTAAAGACAAGTATTTGCCTTCTCAAGTGCTGTGTGCAGTATTTCAATTGCTGCCATTGACCCTTCTGCCCTCTGTTTCTCAATTCACCTCTTCTTCCAAGAAATACTCTTTTCTGTTACTCAGCATAAGTAACACTAATTCACCTATCAGCAGAGTTTTTTAAGTAACTATGGATACACCAGTAGCACCTGTGGCCCTCAATATTGCCCCTTTGAATGCCCCTCAAAGAGAATTGGAATGGCGGGCTTTAGCAGATTTGGATTACCAAATCTCAGAGGAATTCCTATCACAAAGCAAGTTCCACATCCACCTTCTAAATGAATTAAAGGCCAAACATGAAACTGGAATAGATGTATTGGGCATTTGGGATTCCTTCCTCCCAATCTTCAAGCTTCCTCAGGTCAATCAATTCCCTGACCTAATTCACCTATGTGCTGAATGTTATGATCCGACTCAGAGAGCTGTGCTTGACCCTTCAGGCTCAGTTGTTTTCTACATTACCCCTGAGGCCATCAGAGAGATGCTGCAATTCAAGACTGAGAAGAAATTGGTTCCCCTATCTTTGTTTGATCTGATAAATCAAGGAGCTAAGATGTTGACAGGTGCTCAGGTCACAAAGCTGAACCAACTATTTATTAACTCTGATACTGTGCAATACCCTCCCATTTTTCATGGTTACCTCAACCCATTGGGCAGGGACCTTGCAGATATGATCAGTCCCATTTTGGGTTATAACTCAATTGAGTATATTGATGAAACTGTACTGGTAATGATGCTCATGTTTTCCCCTGGCAAAGCTCCAATCTACTATGACTATGCCACCTACATATCAGACAAGATGCATGAGCAATTGATGAACCTATCAAGGGAAAAGGTGTTCAGATACTCCTCCTACATCTACTACTTAATTTTATACTATCAACATGAGAAATTTTCTTTTGCTATGAAAAGAGTGGATGCACAAGGAAATCCAAGGTCAGTAGTGTACTGGACCTCAATTTTTCACTACAGAGCCTATTCTCCATACACTTACTGTGAGTTTATAGAACTTTTCATCCACCCAGCCATGTCTCTGTTCCTGAGCTCGACTCCTCCAAGACTAACCGATGAGATGCAGAGGATCCTTCAGTTGTCCAAGGTATACAACATTGGGGATTGGTATTTTTACCAAAACTACACCGTTATTAGAATATATGGTTGTGAGTTACTCCCATACAGACTGCCCAAATATGTGCCCATGAGATTGTTTGCCCTTGAATACTTCAGGCAGTTTGGGAATGCTGATGTAAAGAACTTTTCAGGCAAAGGCAAGAAAGCACAGCTGAAGGTAAAAAACCAACTGGGCCACATTGTTTTGAACAAAAGGGAGGAAGGCTGGCAAGAGGCAGACAGAATGCTAGAAGGCCTTGGCCTAAAGACCAGTTTCCTCTGGAAACCTTATGACCCCAATCACTTCATAACCTTAATAAGGGTCAAATATAGGTTGTCCAGTTATGACCATGTAAGGTTGCCTCACATAGAACAATATGAAAATCAAACAAAATGGAAGAGAGGCACATTAGAGGAACCTGTCACACAAGAAGAACTAAATGAAAGAGAAAGAAGAAATCTCCTTAAGATGGCTGGCTTAGAACTTCCCACACAGGTATTTTCTCTTACAAGCACAGAGGGAGCAACTGCCTCATCCTCCACAGCACATCAGAAGGCAGTCAAAGCTACAGAGCAAGCCTCTAGCAAAGGCAAGGAGAAAGAAATGGAGCTAGAGTAGCCACTATAGCAAGAACAGGTACAACAACAACAACAGGTACAGCAGCAAGAAAAGGAGCATTCGGTGCAAGAAGAGCAAACAGCAGAGGCCCCAATGGTCACTGAGTAGCAGCCAGCACAAATGGTGCCTCCTAGGCAAGAAACAAGAGCTGAAGCTTCGGTCCTCCAAACCCCTCAAAAGGAGGACATAAGCAGGAAAAGGGATAGAGAGACTCCCCTCACTACATCAACAACTCAAGGGGAAAAGAGGCAAAGATTAAATCCTTTTTGAGAGGAAGAAATTCCAATAGGGCAATCTTTAGGCATGGGCCCACCTAGCATGGAGGCCTCAGCAAGTTCCTTCCAGCAGGAACAAGAGAGGCCAGCAGGAGGAGAAGTTAGCTCCTCAAGCCAACAAAGAGGAGGGGAACAGAGCATCAAGCAGCAGTTCAAGGACATAAAGAAGAGGAATGAGCCAATAAGGTTACAATTATATAATCATTTGTTGAAAATGGCTCCCGCCAACCAGCAAAGACTTATGTCTGCTTATGATGTCCATGAGGGAAATATGATCATGAGCCATTTCATGCCAGCCGTGCAGCAGCCACAGTCAGCTGCAGATTACATCAGGACCAACCTTGAGGTCCTTGCCAAGGACATCCACCCGATGGATCAGATTGAATTACACAAGCAAACGAGTGAGATGGTATATGCCTCCTTGGCAGACAAAACATTGGTGAACTATAGGCTAGAAAATAGCCTAAATAATACAACTGCACAACTTGAGTTGGAAAGAGCATCCTCTCAAGCGAAGGACAATAGGATCAAAGCTTTGGAGGACATCATAATAGAGCTTGGGAATGATCCTAAGGATGTCAAAGTTGTGCAGGAGCTGTTGAAACTAAGGGATGCAGATATGGCAGCATTAAGGAAAATGATCAAGATCCTAGCAACTCTTCATCGCCAAACTGAAGAAGTTGCCCAGCTAAAACAGGACAAGGATGTAGAAGCTATGCTGGTGTCACTCTATAAACATCTCATCCAAACACAAGAAAAGTTGGAGGAATCAGAGGCTGCACTTCAGGCGGCATTGCAACAGAAAGAGGCAGGCCAAACTTCACAGCCCCCTCCAGAAACAATCAATCTAGAGGAAGCTCCTCAAACCACTGCCCCTCCCATTCAGCAAACAGAGCAAGCAACACCCTATACCTCAGCACCAACAATAGAGCAGGCTGAAAGTCTTGATATGCAGAAGCTCAGGAATGAAATTCAGGTCTTGGAGGCTCAAATGTCAGAGTTGAATCAAGCCAAAGAAACTCTAGCTAAGCTCAATGAAAAATATGATAAATCCAAGCAAAACGTAGCTGAGACAGAAAGAGAGGTAAAGACTCTCAAAACGAGGATAAATGAGCTAGAGAAAGAGCGCACACTTGACAAAGTAACAGCTGAGATCAAGAGAGTCTTATGGGCCAATATTGGCCAATCCATCACAGACCAGTGGGAATACATTGAGGCTATTCATGAGCAGATGGGGCTCATTGGAAAAGCACATAAGGAAATACAAAGAGCAAGGGCATCTCTAGGCAGTATGCCTGAGGCTGCCACCAGAATGATAATGTGCTAAACTACAGAACAAGTTCTCAGCTGGTCAAAATGGGAATTGCCAACAGGACTGAGACCATTTCGATGGTCAAAAGGGTCCTGACACTAAGAAACCTGGTGCATACATTAGAGAGAAGAAGCCAGGATATGCAGACAGACATTAATAAATTCATGGAAAAATTCATAGAATTGCAGAACAGAGGTCTTCCTAGCCTAATGGGCACCTCAGGAAGACTACTTTCCCATGAAAATTATGCCAAGAAGGTCAACACTTTTGCTACAAATCAGATTGCAGAAAAGGCCAGCACTTCAGCAGAACAGGGCCAGCATCAGGACAGACTCTCCACAACAGGGTAGAGAGCTTATTTTTTATCATGAATGAAATCGATCACTTGTTTGATGCGCCTCCGAATTTCTATAAATATACAGAGGCAGATGAGACTATAGAGGCAATTTTGAGACATCAATTTCCCACACAGGAAGTCTGGAATGGTTTGATACAATTACTATTAAACTAGAGCCAGTAATCATGTTTTTTCCATTTAAATATGTAAGTTGTCATGCACAGGAAAATTTTGATATATCAACATGTATGGAGAAAAGAAGGCTGAGCCAACTCAGCGAAACCATTCGGCCACCACAGCAGCACTGACAGTCACAGGTGATAGGGACGAAAAGCTACAGGAGGAAAGAGCTGCACAGACACGTCATTCATCAGTTATAACAAAGTGCTCAACCGACTCAGTGACCTCCAAAGGTCCAAATCTTCTGACAGAATTAAAGGGCATTTATGTTGTATTGAAAGCTGTAATAACTTCTTATCTACTATTTCTGTACGAGTTGATGAAGATATTTTATTTCTCAGATGACTCAATGCCTGAGATATTTTGTATGAAACACTTCTATATATTCCCCCTCGCATGTGTTTGCAGGGGTTGGATGTTATTGAGATCTTTTATATAGTTCTTTCACTGTAAATTCTCAGAGAAGTAATACAAAGGCGGTGGAATTTCCAAAGCTCTGTGTTGTTTTGATGCATTGTGGTGTTTAGCTGAAAGTTATAGGATTCCTACGTATTTCATGGCAAAATAAGTTTTCCTTACAACTCTTTGTTATGTGTTTTGTTATCATTCATATCTCTTTCATGTTTCTGTGCTTTACAGTTAATGGCAAGGAAAAAGAATAGTTCCAGGATTTAATCACAGATTACCCTGAACTCAATCTAAGCTATTATAAGTGTCTTTCTTCAGTTATAGTAATAAAAGTGTAATTCTTAATTTCTACCCTTTCACGCTATATCTTTCACAGTGATTATTGTTTCAGGAATTCAAGTTTTCTCCTGAGGAATATATCTCTTTCTCACACCCCAACTTAGTGGAAAATTCTTAATTGCTTTTCACTGGTTGTTTACATTTCATCATCATAATTTCAAGTTTTGTTTTTTGAAGTATTTAAATGGCCCTGTAATTCCAGCTGCTCAAACTCAAGATTTCAACAACCACTAGCCATAGACTCCATTGCCCAATGGACTAACATTATCTGCAGATTTCCACTTCAGGTACAGAAAGACATCCTTCCAACCAGACATAAACCAAAACCCTCACTTCATAACTAGCCTAAAATCTCCACAGAACAGAGACAAACCTTAAAGAGAGAGCCCTCTCTGATTACAACTGGGCTAGAAGCTGTAATCCAAAGATTGGTTAGTGGTTACCCCGGCTGTATTCCCTTGGGAGTCAAAGGGAACAACCTGGGTGTTAACATAAATGGCAACTCCGCTGGGGAACTCTTTATGATTTTCTAATTTCTATATATCTCGTAGAGCTACAGTTGAAACTTGAATATCAGTCAGGAAACCCTCAAAGCTGTTTCTGTCTAACACCAACAGCTTTAGGGAAGAACTGCTTCAGTCAATCTTCATACTAGCTTTGAGATATATATAGCTATTTCAAAATCTTGTCCAGTCCTTGCAGATATAAAATTTTCCTAAAAAACTCAAAAAGCTAGTTTAGAAACTGGCTCCCAAGAAGAATCTTCGGTACACTAGGTCAAATACTGACCCAAATCCACCCCCTGTCTTTGAAAATCCTAACACAATCCCTAAATTTGTTAAGAAGAAGCAAGGGCCAGATAAGCTTGCTGACTTAAGTCCAGAGGCAGTTCACCCCAACCCCATTCCCACTCCAATCAAGGTTCTTTTTCGGTCGAACCCCAGTTACCCTAGTTCACCATCCACATCCCAAAGCCCCCCTCCCACATCTTCATCCACTGCACATACTCCCTTGACCAACACTCTAGGTTCTGCTAAACCTGTTACCCCTGTGGTACCCATTGTCCCTTTTGTCTCAGTTGCCCTTGTCAGTCCCCCATACCTTGTGAACATGGCTAACATATATGCACCTCTGCAATTACCTGCTAATCTTGCAGCTTTACCTCAGGATTACCAAGCCAAAATCTCTTACTTTGACTCCACTGGCGCTTACTCTGCTATTCAACATACCAAGAGGATGCAGGATCACTTTGAAAACTATGAGATAGATGATGAAAGTGTGAGGATGAGAATTTTTGTCCAAATCCTAACAGGTGATGTCCGAACTTGGTTCAGGTCACTTCCTGTAAATACCATCACAACCCCTGATGAGCTTTACCAAGCCTTTACTAACAGATGGGAGAAGAAGAAAGATCCACTGCACATACTTGGTGAATATGACACAATCAAGAGAGGTCCTCAAGAGACCGTTCTGGAGTATTGTGCTAGATTCAACAATGTATACAACACAATACCACAAAACTTAAGACCTCCTCCTGATTTGGCTTTGTACAAATTCCCTGATGGATTTGATCCTGACATGGCATATCAGTTGAAGGAAAGAGCACCTGAAACTCTCCAAGATGCCCAAAAGGTTGCTGTCATAGTAGAAGCAAACCTGATTGCTAAAAGGAACAGGGCAAGATTGGAAAAGAGAAACATATACAAAGAAGAACCCTCAGCCTTTGACCAAAAACTTGATGCAATAATTAATGGTATGAAGATATTGGGTGATAGAGTGGAATCGGTTGAGAGAAAAGCATCATGGGAAGCACCGCAAAACAACCCTAACAGGAATCCAAACTTTAGAAGAAATCAAAACCCAAACGTTGGCAAGGCTAATTCTGATCCACAGATAAGACCTCCGTTCCAGGAAAACTATGTTGAAACATCCACTTCAGGTGAGCAAGTGGATGACACCCACATCAACCTAATGGGCCTTAATGATCAGCACCAAGTTTTCCTAAG
>APFE031453344.1:0-17592 GCA_000404065.3 Pinus taeda
TGTAGGCATGAAATACCCCTTGTGGTGTACAGGAGGCTAGCTTGAGGCACTTAAAGTGAGATTTTTTTTTAATCCTAGACAAATGCGTTCTTGAGAAGTTCCTATCAGGAACAAATTGAGAACCAACAATGAGTTTGATAGACTAGTTATTCAATGCAGCTGTTGTGGTAGGGTTTTTGGTGGCTAAACCTTAGGAAATTACTTATTCAGATACAGATCAACATCCCATCTCCTTCCTTCTATAGGACTTGAATACAACCCACTTATATTCTTCTTAGACTCATTGTAGTGGATTTAATGGGAAATATATGTTTCAGTCAAATGCAATCAATAGGTGTAAGGTATTGTCATTTAGGCATACTACTGAGTTGGGATGGGTTTTGTGTCTTAGTTATTCTTTCACTATATTGAAATTTTGTAAGAGGGGGAAAATGTGGGCAGTAATATGGACACCTATTGCTCATCTTTCAGTTCCTCATGGTTGAGAGTTTGAATCTCAATGAAGAAATGTTGTTGGTGCACATTTGGGTTTGTTCTTTCCTCTCTTGTATTCAAATTGTATAATAATGGTTTTTCTTAGGGTAGTGAGGCCCTTTTGAGGCCTCAAATAACTATAATTTCCTACTATAAGCAAGCAAGGAAACTTCATTTATTTGTTTTGTTTGTTGCCTCGAATCTCCTTAAAATTGAATAATACGTACATATATTATTTTTCCATGGATTAAATGTGTTAGCTAGGTCATATATGCATTCAAATTCATTAACATTATAAGCATAATAAAGAATCCTAGGTATAGATAAATGTCTTTTGGATTAATCACATTTTCAGGATTGGGTAGATGTTTCGAACAAACTAATGTGGTTCATCCTTAGGACAAGGTGGAAAAAATAATACAATCTTAATGAATAAATAGTAGGGATGCATCATTGTCTAGGATTAAAACTAGCTGCTGAAAACTAGTTGTTGGGGACTAGCCGTTGAGAACTAGCCGTTGGAGATTAGGTAGATAAAGATCCTAAAAAAGGGGGAATATTTAATATTTATTAGTTGTAAATTCTATTTATTTTTATTTAGTAAAATATAATAAATATAGTTATAAAATTGGTTTACCAAAAATAGTTGTTAGAATATAATATTAAATCATAATAAATTATAAGAAACATAGTTATATAATTAAACTGAAAAGGGATAAGGAGGTTAAGAATACCTCAAAATAATAAGAGCACAATATAAGTAAGATAAATATAAAGAAGCAAGAAGCAAGAGAATTAATAAAGATAACCAATCAAGAGATGAAAAGAGGGGAGAGGAAGGAATGGTAAAAAAGGAAGAAGGGGGAGGAGACAAGAGAATCATAAGGAGAGGGCCATAATCTAGCTCCTGCTAAGCTTCCAACCATCATCTCTGTCGAGATTTATGGCATGCCTCTCAATTTCGATGGCCTCCCTGAGTTTCCTATGGTGGAAATGATAAACTTTAGCAATGACTTTGGAATCCTCAATACAAACATGGTGCTTGGATTTCACCGCATGCTCAGCTAACGCCAATGAGTGGGAACGATTGTGTGTTATGTCTGCGGCGTATCATAATTTAATTCTTCATTTGGCTAAGAGGGGTGTTAATATTCTTGTTACAACGTTTTCATTTTAAAGAAAATTCCAATCTTTTCTAGTCTTTGAAATGAGCTTTTTATGTAGGTATGAACCACTCTTAAAGTCTACATGGATATATGGCTCATATATCTAGAGTGAGTATAGCATTAAAATATAATATAACATTTGCAATTCTTCTTTCCTCATAGCATTTTCCTGTAGTTATTCTTACCTCTTATTAGGTTCGATAGTTTGTGGTATTATATTTTAATTCTGCATAACTATTATGTTGATTTATCTTCTTAGTTTTACGTTGACCAATATTTATAACCTTATTAATCTTTATTATTATATACCATTGATGTAGTTAATTTACTATTTAATGTGATTAATTAAAATTAACCAATCCTCTTAATATAATATAATAATTTTTTGAATTGTTTTTCATGGATATATGTTGATCATATTTTCCTCTACAACTAATACATTTTAAAACTAGTGTCTTGTATAACTTCCCAAAATGTCATTTATCCTAGTACTATCATTCTAGGAGTGTGTACTTGGGGTCACCTCTTCTATGAGTAGCCTAGGAGAAACACAGCACAATTGTAATGCTTCTCTTGGAAGCACTTCAACTAACTTTTAGAAATATACAAGCATTTCATGTCCTTCACTATTTTATCTTAAAATAGATCTAACAAGTGATGTACCTAAGAAAAAATTATATTTTGGCTAACTAATTGCATCATTGTTATTACATGAGACTTTAGTGATTGAATTTGTTAATAAGTCTACAAGATTTAGATAAGGAACTATGGTCTGAATAAAAGGATATTTTTAGTACACAAACAATACTTATGCACACATGATAACTTGTAATTTATATTTTATTAGAATTCACATCACTATAGTAGTCAATTCAAGACATTCGAGAAGAGATATGCCCTCAAATTCATTTTTCTCTACCTTGTAGCCATACAAACTATTGATCTTTAGCATTAGATTAATATACATATCCAACTAAACTTATAGCCCTATTAGAATTCATTTTTATATTTGTAATACTTAGCCCTATTTTGAAGTTTAAACCATTATCCCTTACCCTTTAGCTCGTGCATTCAACTTCCCTCTCTTTTCCACCTAGGCATACAAACTACAAAGCCTAGGATTTTCTTATTTTCACTTATTTTTGGATTTTTTTTTACATAAAAACCCCTGATGGATGGTTATGAAATGCCTTATTAATCAACTTGTCTTGTATTGTATGAGGTAGATCATAGATTCAGATTGGATTTCTTATGTAAAGTAATTATATTTTAAAGTTAATAATGGCAACTGCAGTCGCTTGCTAGAAAACATTAAGGCAAGAAACATTGGCTATGGCTTCTTTACTTAGCCCAATTACAATAAAAAAGGATAATTAATTTTTCTTTTCATTACTACCTCTTATTTTTTCGATGTTGGTTTTGTAAATGTTTGTTTCCACTTTGCTAGTTTATAAGGCAATACATTAACTCTCTTTGTATGGCAAGCTACACATTGAATAAAGAGGCACAAAGATAGAATGACTCTAAACCTTACCACTTTTCTATAGTAGGAGAAAGCCTACTTTTTGTCTATTATATTCTATTCATGCATGGTTTAAATTAGTTGGAATTCAATATTTTCCCATGTATAGGATCTGAATATTGGGTGGGCAGGGGATCTGGATATTGGGTGTGCAAGTGGGTTTTAGGTCCATATTTTGAATCTAGATCTAATATCACATGTGAAGACCCAACCCAGGGTCTTCTAAACAAACTAATCTAACCATTATTTTAACCACAAAATTTACAAGCTCAATAGAATGATTTATTTGAGATAAGTTTCATAACAAAAAAATAGCATATTCACAATGCAACAATTGTATGTTCACAATAAAATATAATAAAATAACAAATTTGATTTAAAATCATTGACATGAATTATTTCACAATAAAATACATAATTACAATTAGGAATTTTTATCCAACTTCCTAGCCCATGGAACATCCACAGGTTCCCTGGCATTCCGAGCCCAAGTCCAACAATAATTGCGCTTTATTCAAAAAAGTCTCAATATTCTCCAACCACAACTAGATCTAATCTTCTAAGTTCACTTACTTTTGTTTCTTTTCTCCACTCTCCCCACTTTAAACTCCAAATCCCAAAAGAATGAAACAAAGATCAACCTACTTCTCCTCTCATTTCTCCTTCCCCTTATGCTTCTTGCCACTCATCCACTTTAACCACTCCCTTCATTGTCCCCTACCACGTCATAACTTCTCTCCCCCATCTATGCCTTATCTAAAATTAAATTTGAGGAGACAACTAGTCAAACTTTGGGAAATGAAATAATAAATAAATAATAATATTTAATCCTGAATTAAATTTGAGAAGACAATTAGTCGCACTTTGAGAAATGAAATAATGAATAAATGATAAAGTAATAATAAAAATTCGTATTAGTAAATCTTATCGATTCATAAAAATATTTAATCAAATTAATGTTAATAAGCATATTCAAATATAACATAATAAGCAAAAAATTTAAGGTTAATTAAACACTAATCGAGAGTAACCATTAATCGAGATTAAAGATAACCCTAAGCTTAACCACTAATTAATCTTAACCATTTATTTAATCATTGAACATTTAAGACTTAGAATATTGTTAAACACACATGGAGAAGACAAAATATAAGATAGAACACTCATTGCATTTATTAGTCACAATAATGTACAATTATACATTTCCTTCTTACCCTTGGTATTCACATACCAAGTGGTTTCTTGGAATTTGGTGATAATTAACATTCTACACCAACCCTTACTGGATTATATGACCAACATTCCCCCCTTAATCCGAAGGGGTTTATATGAGTCCAAGAATAGAGCTCTAATACAAAAATACAATTATGCATGACATCAATAAACTCAATGTTCTCTTTCAGATAATGGCATAAGGTGGGAGAACTCGAGCTCTCAGTCGATGATGGTTTAAGTATTACCACCAACACTCGAACACTTAGTGCAGTTCTTGGAACTCTTCCAAATCTGGCAAGAAGTTGAGGTCTTCTACTAGAGGAAATGCTCCTTAATGCTTTGAAGAGGGAGACCTTCAACCTAGAAGAAGGGAGGTCTACAACCTATGATGGCTTAAGGAAGGCCACCAACCAAAGGAATTCTTAATGTGATTCCAAAAACTCTTTGAAATATGGCAAGAAGTTGAAGTTTCTGCTACAGGAATTGATCCATAATGCTTTGAAGAGGGAGACCTTCAACCTGGAAAAGAGGGAGGTCTACAACTTGCTATAGTTTAAGGAAGACCACCAACTAAAGGAATGCTTAAGGGATTATGTGTCTTTGGCTACAAATTTGACTCTAGATATTGATGTCTCTAGTTGTAGGCTTAGGAAACAAGTTTAGGTTGTGACTCAAGCTCGCTTGATGTGGCTTTGAAACTTGTAGATGACCATCATTTTCCCTCCTATCAGATACAAGGTGAGATGAAGAAAACTCAACTACTTTGAATTCTATTGCCAAGAAGTGATCCCATTGCCAAGATATCTTCTTAGTTGTTGAAGTCCATTGCCAAGAAGTGATCCATCCAAGGTGAATCTTTATTCTTGCAAGAGGCTTGTTTTTGAAGCATATGTTTAAAGAATGAGTGCGTTGACCAAAATACTTGCACAGGTGAATATCAAAATAATGATATTTCATATAGCCAACTCGGTCACAATGTTGGCATTTAACAATCTGTGGCTGCTTTGGAGGATCAAGATCTAAAAGAGGTGAAGATGAAGTGCCATAAAGAAACCCAACACTTTGAAATTTGATGGCCTTTGAGTATTCCGGAGTAGGAAAGGATCCCTCCTTATCATATCGAAGACATTTTATGTTATTTTTGTTGACAAGATCTTCCCAAGGTCTGGTGATGGGCTTGGGAAGTGCAAGTTGAGTTTCTGCATCTACATGCAAAACTTCTCTTGAAATGGGTACTTGATGGGGATCATCCTCAACTTTACTGACTTGATTACTTGATGGTTGTTGATGGGTGACTATTTCAACCTCAAATAGAGGATTGTTCTAAACAAAAACAAGTTCAGAAGGATGCCTTTTTTGTAGTCACTATAGGTTCACCAGTATTATGGAAAATATTAATTGCTTGTATTTGGATTCATCACCATTGTTTAACAAAAAATTATTTGTCGCTGCAGAAGCAACTCACACGATATTAATTGAATGCCTTTTCGATGGATTAGTAACCTTTAATGGGAAATCAAATCCATTCGACGAGGGTCGATGAAAATATTTATGGTTTCTCACTGCAATGCACTTAGAATAAGAGTACTCAAAAGAGGCAAGATTGAGCTCCTTAATGGGCAGGTTTCTCAAAATGGTGGAAAATTATTCGATGTACAAACCTTGAACGACCCTTGCACTCTATTGTGCTTAACAGCACTTGCCAAAAAACCTGGATAGGGATTGGAGGAACAACGATAAGGGGTGCGAGATGAGGCTAAAGGCCGAGATGTCGTAGAGCGCTAACAGGTTATTGACGAGGAAATATGTCTAATATCTTTTTGAGATACAAACAAATTAGTTGAGAAATCCCTCTATCAACTGGAAAGGCACTTGACGACATCCCTGACTGAGAAATCCTTCTATACACATGGAAGGAAAGGACGTTGGAGGACAACCCTAACCTACACAGAATCCCTTGTCGGGTTCCAATCCTGAGCTATGAGGTCTAGTACATAATGGTTTAAAAAATAACAGGGAAGAATAACTCACTGGTCACAACAAATACTTCACGAATCCACGTTCTGTTTTTTGAAAATGTTGAACACAATGCCAAAGAAGGGATTGGAATGATAAAAAAAGATACTTGTTCAATGTCAAAGACGTTGGAAAGAGTGTTGGTAGTGATTTTGGTGAGAGATATGAATGTTTTCTTAACCAAAATATGGGTATGCAAAGAAATGAAATGGTCAAGTCTGTAGATGTTTCATCCTTTTGATGGACTTTCTAGGAAAAACCAGAACAACCCTATGTTTCAAAACATCCGTAGTTGTTTGGCTTCAATAGTAGACAAGCGTTAGGGTTGAAAAAGTCAGAAGGGAAAAAAAACTAATGCATAAACGCACAATGAGGAAGAAGACTATGCAATTAGTGGTTGAGAAACCCATGAAGAAGGCCACACATCATGGCTTTGATACCATGTTAAACAAACATAGAGAAGAAAAAATATAAGATGGAACATTCATTGCATTTATTATTCACAATAATGTACATTTATACATTTCTTTGTGACCCTTGGTCCTCACATACTAAGTGGTATCTTAGACTCCAGTGACTGTTCACCTTCCACACCAACCCTTAGTGGATTAGGTGTCCAACAAATACTAACGTATTCATGCGAGGTGTGGGTATGTAACTAGCATAAGCTTACCTCATACATATACTAATAATACTTATTTGAATCAAGCACAAAAAGTCAATCAACCAATAGGTAGGCTAATAAAATAATGTAAGATAATATAATTAGGTATGGGTATTACAAATAGATTGGGAATTCCACTAGGGAAGATTTCCACATGTTCTTCCCTAATTGTGGGTGTGTCAGTTTTCCCTCTCACATTTTTAATCACAGTTTAGATTTTTAAATTGTTTTATGCTTCTATATATTGTACTTTTACACAAGACACTAAGTTAGAAGCTTTCATCTCCATCTTCAAAACAATTTAAAATATTCCACTATCTATTTCAAGTGAACAAGTTTTGAACCATGTCTCTACACTCATCCAATGTAGATTTTCACCCCTTTTTATACATTTCTCTAGTTCAGCTTTTGGGAGTGGTATTCTTGCACTCATTCAACACATTTTTATCCCTTATTTCTACACTACCAACATAGCTCTTGGATTTCTCTTCTATACATGAAGACATATTCTTCTATGGTGTTCTGTAGCGAGGAAATAATTTTGCCTAGACAATAACTTTTTTACCGGAATCAAATATTTTTTATTTTTCAAAATCTTGATTTATAAGTGTTCCAATCGGGATTTTGAAGGTAGAAATAGATTCAACATTCTCAAAAACCCTAGGGCACTTAAAATTTTATGGTTTGACAATTGTAACGTGGATTTCCAAAAAATATACACAAAAGATCATTATTTTAAAGATAAAATTATCACATACTTAAATCACTCTATTTTTCCATTAAAAAAATCTACTAACATAATTAATATATATATACACCGATAAACGAGTTTACTTTTATTTTTATTTCTATTTCTATTTTTAATCTTTAATAATATCAAACCTTGACTACAAGGTTTTTTTTTTTTTTTGTCGAACCCAACAAAGAAAAGGTCATAGACAACCCAAGAGTGCCATTTAATAAACTATTATCAAACCGTATTTAATTAATTTAGTCATAGTAATGACTATGACTTGTCACCAATTTTATGAATTGCCAGCACATAGGCCCTTCTTGAGGGAGCAGGACTATGAGAATTCTCCCTATTTTATTGTATTTAAGCACATGAATGACTCATGAAATGATTTGATTCATAACATTATATTGACATATTTATTTTTATTTGAAATGATTTGATTCATAACATTCATCTATTTTCAATTTTTAATTATTATATTAAAATGTATATTTTATAAATGAAATTTCTCATTATCAAAATTTTGTAAAAAATATATAATATATATATATATATATATTATATATATATATAATATATATATATATTATATATATATATATATATATATATATATCTTCAATCTATCATTTATTTTTAAATTTTAAATTTAAATATATATTTATTAAAAAAAAAAAAATACATATTTTAACTATTAAATAAACTTGTTTTTACTATAATTAATTTTATCATATTTATTTTTGTCTTATTGCAATAATTTAAAGAGGATACGATTTGTTTTTCCTATTGCAATCAGTCAAAGAGTTGATACAATTTGTTTTTCCTTTGACGAGTTTCAAGGGACAAAAAATATAAGTGGATGCCAGCCTTGGCTGCCACAAATTATGATGTGTGCTCTCTTCAGTGGGAGATGTTGGGTACACCCCCTCAATTATGGTGTGCACTCTCTTTAGTGGGGATGTTAGATAGACCCCTCCCAAGTGCGAAGGAGGGATGCTTGCTCTTTTTGTGGAAAACATGATTTTTTTTATAAGGAAATAGTTGAACTATTATCATAGTAGATTGGAGTTGGCTCGTTAAGAATATTTGAAATATCTTTCAATAATCTTCTTAACCACACAACTTGAAAAGTTGTTGAATTTGCTGCTACATATTCTGCCTCTGCAAAAGATATTGAAACAATTGACTGTTTCTTGGATGCCCATGAAATCAGATTGGTTCCAAGATGAAAAGCATACCTTGAGTTGCTTTTGTGATCATTCAAATTCCCTGCATAATCATTGTCTATATAACCTAAAAGTGAACAATTTTCAGAATGTGTATAAAACAAACCATAATCTATTTTCCTCAAGACCTTAAGATCCTTTTTGCAATCTTTTAATGAGAAATATTAGGTGACTGCATAAACCTGGAGACAAAACTTGCTGCAAACATAATATTAGGTGTAGTTGAAGTGAGATATGACAAGCTACCAACTAGACTTTTATACAATGTGGAATCAACTAGTGGTGCTACATCTTCTTTGCTCAGTTTTTTGCCTTTAGCAATTGGTGTATCTACAGATTTACAATTTGTCATTCTAAACTTTTTGATGATATCACTGACATATTTTTGTTGACCGACAAAAATTCCATTAGCAGACTGGTGAATTTCAATGCCTAAGAAGTATTTCATGACTCCTAGATCTGTCATATCAAACTCTTTTTGCATTGTTGCTTTGAAATCTTCAAACATCATATTTCTTGTATAAAGAAGATCATCTACATAAAGGCATACTATCAGAATTTTACCTTCATGCATTTTGGTATACAAAGTTGGCTCGTGATTGCTTATGAAAAAACCACTTTTGATGAGATAGGTGTTAATGCAACTGTACCAAGCCCTTGGAGCTTGTTTCAAACCATTCAAGGCTTTCTTCAATCTGTATACCTTATGCTCCTATCATGGAACTTCAAAACTAGGAGGTTGCTCTACAAAAACTTCTTCCTGCAATATACCATTTAGGAAAGCAGATTTTTACATCAATCTTATAGACCTTCCATTTGTGTTGAGCTGATGTGAACAAAATGGTTTTGACGGTGTCTAACCTTGCTACTGGAGCAAAGGTTTCACCATAGTCGACACCTAACTGTTGTGAGAATCCTTTGGAAACCAACCTTTCTTTATGTTTCTCAATTTCTCCTTTTTCATTCAGCTTGGTCTTATATACCAATTTTACACCAATTATGGTTTTGTTTCATGAGAGATCAACTAATTCCAAAGTCTGATTCTTCTCTATGGAAACAATTTCTTGGTTCATTACTTCTACCCGATGCTTTTCTTTAGTTGCTTCTTCAAAATGAGTAGGTTGAGATGAAAGAAATGCAAACATATTATGTTGGTCAAACTCCTGCTTTGCTCATATAATTCTCTGATGCTTCTTGTTTTCTGATTGTCTTCTGAAGATGTTGAATCACTGGTGGATTCACTGCTTGAAGATGTACCATTTTCAAAATGGTATGGCTCTTCATCAACCTACAATCTTGGTGGTTGTGGTGGATAAAAAGACTGACATGAAGCATCATCAACTTGATTAGACCAAGATTTATTTTCAAAAAAATTTACATCTCCGCTTAAAACAACTTCTTTGTAACTGGATTATAAAGTCTGTAGGCCTTTGACTACTCACTATAGCCTACGAAAATACATCTTTCACTCCTATCATCAAGCTTCCTTCTTAGCTTTTCAGGAACATGTGAAAATGCTACTGATCCAAAAATTCTAAAGTGAGATACATTTACCTTTTTACCATCCCATGCTCCTTGAGGAACTATATCTTGGAGAGTGGTTGTTGGAGATCTGTTGAGAACATACACTGTTGTCAAAACTCCTTCAACCCAATAACTGTTTGACAACTTCTTCTCACGAAGCATACATCTAGCCATGTTCATGATTGACTGAGTTTTCCTTTCTACTACTCCATTATGTTGTGGAGTATATCTTGTTGTGTTCTGCATTATGATTCCTTGTTGTTGACAAAATGCTTTGAAGTGATTGGAGTTGTACTCTCCTCCTCTATCAGATTTGAGTACTTTCAAAGGCTTTCAACTCTGATTTTCTACTTCTGCTTTGAATTCTTTGAACCTTGAGAATGTATCTGATTTGTTTTTGAGGAAATACACCCATGTCTTCCTGCTATAATCATCAATGAATGTTAGAAAATAAAAACTACCACCAATAGACTGTGTCTGCATTGGGCCACATATATCTAAATGGACAATCTCTAAAGGCTCTTTTTCTCTAGAGGAAGATGTGGGAAAGCTGTCTCTTTTATGCTTGGACAAAACACAAATTTCACAATTACAGTCTTTCTCATTCATAGTAGGGAGACCAATGACTATTGATTGTTTCTGAAGCTGTCTTAGACTTTTGAATGGTATGTGGCCATATCTAGAATGCCATAGCTAAGACTCATCTATTCTTGACACATTGTGTACAATAGACTGTAAAAGGTATCGACTTATAAGAGTCAAAGGAAACATCCTATTCTTGGTTTTTTCAACCTTAGCTATCAGTCTTCTACTGGAAGTTTGTTATAGATATAACATGTGTTCCCTTGAAATATTACATCATAACCATGTTCCATCAGGTGTCCTACACTAATGAGGTTATGCTTCAGATTTGGAACATAATAAACATCAGGAATGTATTTCTGTTGATTCTGTTTAGTAAGAATAGGAACAATACCTTTCCTTTAGCTTTAATGCAAGAATGATCTCCAAGAGTAATTTCTGATGTTATGGAAGCGTCAAGATAAGAAAGTAGATTTTTGTTACCTGTGATATGATTGTTGCAGCCACTGTCAAACAACCAAAGATCCTTGTTGTGAGGGTCTTCTGAAAGATTGCATGAAAGAAACATTGTTTTAGAGGGTTCTCCTTCATTGTTGGAGAGATGGACATTGCCTCTGTGATGATCTAACTATTTCTTTTTTCATTCATTTTCATAATGCTCAAATTTCTTCCAATAATAACACTGGACGTTATATTTCCTCCAAGGTCTGCTTCTTTGAGTTTGATTTTGTTGAGGTCTCCACTGCTCTATTGCATGATGTTCTGATCTGCGTCTACTTCGGCCTCTGCCTCACTTGTTTCTGCCTCTATATCCTCTGCCTCTGCCTTTGCAAAAAGAGAGTTGTGCTTTGAAAGCTTGTTCCATGGAATCTTCTATCAAGTTGAGTCTGGTGTCGCGTGCTAGAAGCAATCTAGTCAATTGTTCTACTCATAAAGTTGTAGGATCTGTGGATTCCAAAATGATTGTTACAACCATATCAAATTTCTTGGGCAAAGTTTGAAGGACTTTTTGAACAATTTTCTTACCTCAAATGGTTTCACCGATGAGCTTGATTTGATTTACTATTCCCACAACCCTTGTCATGAATTGATCCACATTTTCTGTTGCAGTCATCTTTAGGGTTTTGAACTGTCATCTCGGTGTCTGTAATTTCGTTGTATTTACAATTGATACATAGCTTTAAAGATTTCCTAAGCTTCATCTGCTTTGGATGCGCTTGTTATCTTGCCGAAAATAGAGTCATCGACTGAGTTTTGAATCCAACATTTGGCTCTATGTTCTTTCTTTTTGAGTTCATTCGTTACATTCCTATGATTATTAGTCATGGCTACCCATGCTTCTTGAGTCATCTCTACATATGCAGTCTGAAGTGTATCCCAATACACTTGGGCTTGCAAGAATGTCGCCATTCTCAAAAATCAAAACTCATAATTTTTTCCAGACAGAATCTAGGTATGTGGCAAAACACTAGAAAAAGTCATTTCTTGAATGCAAAATTTCCACCTTTTATTTTAAGTCTTCCTTAAAAATCCTTTTCCTTTCCGAATTTTTATAAAAAAACTTTTAAAAAAATCCTTTACATTTGCTTTCCAATCTTTTATAATTTTTTTTTGTTAAATACAAACTCAACAACTATTTTTCTAGTTTTAAAAAAAATATAACAAACCCTCTTTTAATCTTCCTTTTAAACATTCCTTTTAAAAACATAATACACCTTCATACCTTTAAAAGAATATTAAACATATGCTCATTTTAAATCATAAAAAGGCAACGCAACATTTAAAATAATTTTAAGTCACTCCTTGTAAATACCATGAAGCGTATGGATTTTATACAAATGCAATAAAAAGGGTTATACGAATAAGCGACTTAACTCTGACAAAGATTTTTGGTGTGCTATAACGCAGCTGCAGGTGCCACTAACCCGCGTGCTAAAGCCTTTGTCGAGAGTGAAACCGAGCGTTACAGCACTAACACATTGTTCATCGATACGACGGAAAATCGATAGGACGGAGCGTTAAGTGTAAAATAATTCAAGGAAAAGCAACTAACGCGCTTGATCCTCTCATTGTCCAGCGTTAGTGACATTCTCTAACGCACTAGTTTGCCTCTTGGACAGCGTTAGTTTGCAAAAAAAATTCAGGTTTTTCTTCAACGCAATTTCGCAACAACCTTCGTCTCACAACTGCTTCACTTTGCGACAACCTTTGTAGCGAATCTCTCCTCTTTTCTTGTGAATTCACACACGTATGAAATGCTTCTCTCAACGAGTCTTACGCAGCTTACTCTGATCTTGAGTCTTACTCAGCCTACTCTGATCTCTGAGGCTCTCTCAAAGAGTTTTATGCAGTTTAAGCTCTGATATCTTGACAAAGAATGAAACTGAAAAGTGAAGCAGAGATTGCTCTTCTCAATATTTTGAAACACTAAATAGATTACATTGTAAACATCAATAATAAATGACTGAAGTAAACTCGACACCTATGGAGTAAACTCAAATAAGACTAAGCTTATTATAACACCTAACAGACAATAAATCAATTAAGATGACACCTAACCAACATCTAATTAACAATCAGATTAATATCTCAACAATGTCTCAACGAGTCTTGATGTTTTTAATAAGGCTCTTTACAGCTTATTCAATAAGTTGGTAAATGCAGCAACATCTGGATCTACATTATATGCTTCTGGAACAACTACAGACTCCTCCTCTCAAAATATTTACGGTTTGGTCTCGTCCACCAGAGATATGTCGATAGACAAATACTCATCATGTTTACAACAAACAATTAATTATATTTTTATAGCTTTCAGTGGATGGTAATGAGCACGAGGTTTGATCGCAAGTTGCACAGTTCGTTGTGAGATGTATATTTTCTTTAATTTGACTTCTTCTCCACCTCTTGCGGAAGCACCATCTAATAGCCCAGTCGCTGATACACCACCGAATCAGACAACACCATCCAATAATAGTGCGCAGAACAACAAATCTTCAAACAAGTTATCCATAATTTTGGGTGTCGTTGGCAACTTGCTTCCGCTGTTATTGGTATGCGTGTTAACAACTAGGAGGAGACTAAAGTCTATCATATTTCGAAATCCTTCGAAGGTATTTACATGAAGGATCCCCCAAGTCATTATGTCTCATTGTAAATATATCATATGATAGATCATCACAATCACAATACAACAACTTTATTTGTTGGGTTAGACTATTCTTAAAGTTTGTTTTTCGAACACAGTTTCACATATATTTTCCTCAGGAAATCTAATAAATGCTTGCAAGATCCAAGTTAAACAGATTCAATTTTGCTGCTTGCCCCTATGTATTTATGATGACGCTGTGTATTTTCGTTATATAGATCATGGCCAAGTCGAGGAAGACACAGTGATCAAGCAGGATCGGAAAATTGCTTTTACCATGGAGGAACTGATAGCTGCTACGGAAATTTTTCATGATAAAAATAAACTTGGGGAAGGTGAATTTGGGGTAGTATACAAGGTCACAATGAATTAGAAAGCTTCTATTAGTTTATAGGATCTTAAATTATAGGCTACTCTCACCGCACCTGGCTGAATTTTTCGGGGAACTATCGAAGTGTTTTTTATAAAATAGGCAAAAATCTCAGTAGATGACAACAATAGGAATTTGTTGCTAGATTAGATCCAGGTTGTTGGGAGGGAGTTAATGCATCCTAAATTTGATGTGAGAGGATTTATGATGCAGTTAGATTCTCCTTGCTATAAAACAGGTATCCATATGGATTGTTTTTTGGGTGTGAGAGTTTGTGAGGAATTGATTAATTATGTAATCTCCTGTTTGATAATAAAGAATTGCCAATGCCCATGTTTGGTGGACGTAGCCCAGATTGGTTGGGTGAACCACGTTAAACCTCTGTGTTTCCTGTGCATGATTTTAATAGCTGTGTATATGTTTTTATGATTGATGTTCATCTTGGCTCTAACAATTGGTATCAGAGCAATGTTGGAGTGCCGGTGCTGTTGATTGCTGTGCGTGGAGTCCTGGAGTTTGCGTGCTGGTGCGTTGGAGGTTTTGCATGCTGGTGTTGCGTGGAGGTGGAGCGCAGTTGAGCGCTGGCCGTGCTGTTAACTGTTGTCCAACAGAATTGTAATGCATGGAGGTGCTGGTGCCTGTAAGGTGTGGAGGTAAGCGAAGGAAAGTGCTGGTGCATATTGCTGCGGAAGGGATCTGGCAGTACAGAGACAACTTTGAAGATATTGAACAGACTTGAAGCATACTGGTTGGATATGAATTTGCGAGATGGACTGTGGCTAAATTGCTATCAATATGTCAACATGACAGTACCTATTTTTAACTTATCTAATTGAACAGACTTGAAGCATACGTGTAATGCATTTATTATGTGGCTACGACTTTTTTTTTGGATACGTTGTTTTAATTATAAGTGTAAGATTGTTGGGAAATGAACTATTTCACAAAGTTTCATTGAATTTTATAGTGTTGACATCATTTTGATGGTGAGCAAATCGTTTTTTCATTCCAACTTAAGTTGGTTTTCACATAGGCTCCATCTAAGTTAACAAGAAAAAGACAAATTCAACGCTCATTTGAAGGTTGAAGAGGATTTAAATCAGATGGAATATGTACATCATATTTGTGCCAATGGACACCATTTGTGAGAATTTGAAAATGTCTTTTTGAGGAAAAATGCCTTTCACTAGATCTCAATGAATTTAAATGAGGTGGAGTAGATTTTGGTGAAGCGGATCAGTCCTTACATTGGTGGTTCGAGCTATTTTTGTGGTGTGCTATGATATATATTTGTCACAAACTGCAGAATTGGTACAATTTAATACTCAGTTTTAAGTATTGTAATTCACACAGCAAAAAAGTTTGTTTTTTGAAAGCAAAGGCTATAAGGCATAGGCAGTCTTTTTTTATTGTTGGTATTTAAAAGTTGGATTTTTGAGATTATTGTGTTTTTTGGTTGATACAAGATGGCAAAAACTCAGAGTGCCCGGTTTGAAATTGAGAAGTTTAATGGCAAAAATAACTTCGAAATGTGGAAGGTGAAAATGTATGATTTGCTTGTTCAACATGGTGTGGCAAAAGCATTGCTGGGAAAATCCAAACAGCCTTACAACATCACAGATAATGAGTGGACCGAGATGGATGAAAGAGCGATAAGTGCTATTCAACTGTGTCTAGTTGATGATGTCCTATTTAATATCGTGTCGGAGACAACAACTGCTGGTTTGTGGACGAAACTGGAGAAACTGTACATGACAAAATCCTTAACCAATAGGATTCTCTTGAAGCGACAGTTGTATAGTTTGCGAATGAAGGAAGGTACATCGATTGCTGATCATTTAAATGCTTTTAATACTCTTATTGTGCAATTACAAAGTATAGAAGTAAAAATTCAATCCGAAGATAAAGCTATTACTTTATTGTGCTCGTTACCCAAGTCATGGGATCATTTTGTTACTTCTATAAGTCTTAGTTCATCAGAAACTATTGAGTTTGATGATGTAGTTGCATCCTTATTATCGGAAGAAACAAGGAGAAGGTCACATTCCGAAACCTCTACATCAGAAGATATGATGGTTAGAGGTCATTCGAAAGAAAGACGCCCCAGGAAGCCGAGCGACTCACGTTCAAAGTCAAAAGGGAAGAAAAGTAAGCTAAAGTGTTGGTTTTGTGGCAAATCAGGGCATTTAAAGAAGGACTGCTGGAAGCGACAGCAGCAAACTTCTCAAGCAGATTCTTCGACAGAGAAGAAGGAGGCAAATACGACAGATACAGGTTCGACATCTGGTTCAGGTATGAGTGATGAAGTATTATCAGTTAATGTGTCAAATCATGGTCAATATTGGTTGTTATATTTCGATGCATCAAACCACATGTGTATCCATAAAGAATGGTTTAAGACATATAAATCAATTAATGATGGAGTTGTGTACATGGGTAATGATGTAACATGTAATATTGTGGGGATTAGGAGTATACAACTGCAAATGTTTGATGGGACAGCTAGAATATTAATTGATGTGAGGCATGTACCAGACTTAAGAAAAAATTTGATTTCATTAGGAGCATTTGATTCAAATGGATATAAAACTGTAATTCAAGGTGGAGTAATTAAAATTTACAAAGGTATTTTACTAGTTATGAAAGCTAAGAAGGTAGGAAATCTATTTCAGTTAGAAGGAGGTACAGGATCAGATTGTGTGTCTATGGTGTCTGAACATGACAGTAGTTCCATTCACTTATGGCATCAAAGATTGGGGCATATGAGTGAAAGAGGGTTGAAAATTTTGGCTGATCGAAAGTTACTTCCAAATCTAAAGTCTGGAAAGTTAAATGTCTGTAAGCATTGTCTGTTTGGAAAACAAAGTAAACAAAAGTTTAAAACAGGCAAACATACTAGTAAAGGAATACTTGATTATATCCATTCAGATGTCTGGGGTCCAGCCCCTA
>APFE031453344.1:19048-30152 GCA_000404065.3 Pinus taeda
TTCAGTTGCATTTACTGCTAATGACGATGAACCTCTGTGCTATCAGGAAGCAATAGAAGGTTCGAAAAGTGACAAGTGGAAAGCAGCCATGAAGGACGAAATGATGGCCTTAGGTAATAATGGCACATGGGATCTGGTTGAGCTTCCGAAAGACAGGAAAACTGTGGGGTGTAAATGGGTTTTCAAGCTGAAACGGGGTGTGAATGATACGGAAGACAGGTACAAAGCGAGACTGGTTGCAAAAGGGTTTTCTCAGAAATCCAGCATTGCCTTTCATGAGATTTTTTCACCAGTGGTTAAAATTATTTCAATTAGAATTGTGTTAGCATTAGTGGCTTTGCTTGATTTAGAGTTGCAGCAATTAGATGTTAAGACTGCATTTCTACATGGAGACTTAGATGAGGAAATTTATATGGAACAACCGGAAGGGTTCATTCAGCATCGTAATGAGAAATTTGTCGGCAGGCTCAAGAAGTCTTTATATGGCCTGAAGCAGTCGCCTCGGCAGTGGTATAAGAAGTTTGATTCTTTCATGTTGAGTCAGAAATATGTTAGAAGTGAATATGATCATTTTGTTTATTTTAAGCAATTGAAAAATGGAATATTCATTATCTTAGTATTGTATGTTGACGATATGCTTTTAGTGAGAAAAAGCATAGAAGAAATCAACAGGTTGAAGGCTCAGATGGCAAGGAAATTTGATATGAAAGATCTAGGAGTAGCAAGACAAATTTTGGGCACGGAGATTTTCAGAGACAGGAGCAATGGTAAGCTATGGCTATCACAACAGAAGTATATTGAGAAAATACTTTTGAGATTTGGTATGAATAATGTGAAGCCTGTGTCAGTCCCTTTAGCTTCCCATTTTAAGCTTTCTTCGAGTTTATGTCCTAATACAGATGAAGAAAAGGCTTATATGTCTCAAATTCCATATGCCAATGTAATAGGGTGTTTAATGTATGCGATGGTTTGTACTCGACCAGATATTTCACCTGTAGTTGGGGTTGTCAGCAAGTATATGGCAAATCCGGGTAAAGAACACTGGTCAGCAGTGAAAAGGGTGCTTCGGTATTTGAGAGGCACAAGTAGTTATTGTATCACTTACAATAAGAGTAGTGAATTTGTTTGTGGATATGTTGATTCCGATTTCGCAGGTGATTTGGATAAGAGAAGGTCAACTTCAGGGTACGTCTTTACTCTTGCAGGTGGAGCTATCAGCTAGATGTCAAAGCTACAGAATATTGTTGCTTTATCCACTATTGAAGCAGAATACATTGCTGGTTCTCATGCTTGCAAAGAAGCGATTTGGTTGAAAGGTTTGTTTGGTGAATTTGGTAGGTTGCAGGACAACATCAAGTTATTTTGTGACAGTCAAAGTGCAATACATTTGGCTAAGAATCCAGCCTATCATAGTAAATCAAAACATATACCGATCAAGTACCATTTTGTAAGACAGGTTATCACTGAAAGGGGATTCTCTCTTGAAAAGGTGCATACAAAGGATAATTGTGCAGACATGTTCACGAAACCAGTTTTGTTAGAGAAGCTACGCTGGTATTTGGCTTCTCTTGTCTTGCAGAAAAGATAAAGTAATAAAGAAACAGGGCATCAGGCTAATTGTTGTCAAGGTGGAGATTGTTGAGATTTTATGTTTTATATAAAATAGGCAAAAATCTCAATAGATGACAACAATAGGATTTTTTTGCTAGATTAGCTCCAGGTTGTTGGGAGGGAGTTAATGCATCCTAAATTTGATGCGAGAGGATTTATGAGGCACTTAGATTCTCCTTGCTATAAAACAGGTATCCATACGGATTGTTTTTTGGGTGTGAGAGTTTGTGAGGAATTGATTAATTATGTAATCTCCTGTTTGATAATAAAGAATTGCCCATGCCTATGTTTGGTGGACGTAGCCCAGATTAGTTGGGTGAACCACGTTAAACCTCTGTGTTTTCTGTGCATGATTTTAATAGCTGTGTATATGTTTTTATGATTGTTGTGCACCTTGGCTCTAACATGAAGATGGAAAAGAAATAGTCGTGAAGAAGTTTTCCTTAAGATCTCTGCAAGGAAAGAGAGAATTTATGAATGAAGTTAAAGTTGTGGCCAAAATACGACATTGAAATCGTGTGAACCTACTAGGTTGTTGTGCAGAGGAATTAGAAAGGTTGTTTTTTTATTCGTACATACCGAATAAAAGCCTCGATAAAATCCTTCTTCTGTGTTAGGAAATTTTATAGGGGGCAAAGGAGAGGACTCTAGCTTAAAAATTGGTTTTGGCAAAGTCAATTTCAGTTGCGGAAAGGATATAGCAACTACACAGAGGTTTAATTGAAATTGAAATTAAAATTTAACGCAAAACAAAACATAGTAAAACCAAAAAGGTCGTGGTAAATTTACTCATGAAGGTTTAAAACCATATCACAACAAACCATGCTTTAGATTATATTTCAAAACATAGGAAAATACATTCACGTGGTAAATGGAGGTTGCAGCACCAAGTGAAAACACAAAAACTTACTACCATTTACGCTTCACTGGGATTGCAAAGTGACTGTCTGTAAAACTCGGTAAAACTGGTTTTCATGCACCCACCACAAATTTCTCCACGGTTTTCTCCACACTACCTCACAGAATTTTACCCTCTCTCTTGGTCTTTAACTTGCCCAACAATGCAAATGACTTTTACATTCATATTTAGCTCAACATACAAATTTGACATTAGTACATGACAGAGAAAATATTTAATACACATCATGGGCGATTTCACATAATAAATGGTTTTATGAACTTGCAGGTGTTGTGGAGTGTGGGAAACAGTCGCAAAGTGAATGCTTGCCCATACTTATTTACTAAACTTCATTAATTTCCTTAACTTATCTGTTGTGTTGTGGAATGGTCAGCAATGTTCTTCTACTCAGACTTCAGTCCTTTTGCCTGCAAACAAAATCGCAACCTCCAAAAATACTTCTGAGAAGTGTGGTTGTTATGAGCGTGTTTAACGCAGTGGTTGGGATTAATATTTCCAACGCTCCCCCTTAATCACAATTTCCACCAATGAAAATTCCCAAAAAATCTCTGAGATAAAAAAAACTTTCACGTGCCAATGGCTTTGTGAAAATATCAGCAAATTGCTCCTCTGACCTGCAATGCTGCAACATAATTTCATCATTATTAATTAACTCTAATAAAATTATATTTAGCATCAATATACTTGGTCCTCTTGTGAAAGACAGAATTCTTTGACAATGCAATTGTTGAAGTGTGTCACAGAAAATAGTTTTCATTCCCTCTTGGTTGTGGCAAAGATCGCTCAACATCCTTCTCATCCAAATTGCCTGACACGTTGTTGCTTTTGTGGTGACATATTCATCTTCTACTGTTGAAAGTGACACTATTGGCTACTTCTTGGAGGCCCATGAAATGGCTCTGGAACCCAAATGAAAAACATATCCTGACGTGCTCTTTTTGTCATCGACACTTCCTGTCCAATCACTGACCGTCTAACCAACCAACCTAAAATCATCTATTGCAGTGTAAAAAATGTCACACTGTTTTGTCCCATTGACATACCTTAGAATCATTTTCGCTTCTTGCCAATGTGTTTCCTTGGGTGTCTACATGAACCTTGACACCAAACTCACTGCATACATTATATCTAACCTAGTGGCGGTCAAATACATCAAGCTTCGTATCATACTTTTGTATAATGTCGGATTGATATTTTTGTTGCAATCTTTTTTTCTCAACTTCAACCCCATGACAGTTGGAGTTGGTGCAGGCTTGTTGTTCTGCATTTTAAACCTCTCCAAAATGTCTACCACATAATTTGCTTGAGAGATAAAAATGTCATTTTCTATTTGCTTCACTTCTATGCCCAAAAAATATCTTAACAACACCAATTCAGTAATTTCAAATTCACTCTTCATGAATTTTTTGAAATCAGTGATGAGGAAATCATCACTGCATGTAAAAATTAAATCATCTACATATAAGACAACAATAAGAATCTTACCATCACTCTCTTTGATGTAGAGGGTAGGCTCTCCGTCACATTGGTCGAAACCATTGTCCAACAAGTAAGCATCTATCTTGTTATACCATGCACACGGTGCTTGCTTGAGCCTATAAAGAGCTTTCCTCAACCTATACACCTTGTCTTCTTGGCCTTCAACCTCTTAACCAAGTGGTTGCACAACATGCACTTCATCTTTCATCACTCCATTCAAGAATGTTGATTGTACGCCCATTTGATACACTTTCCATTTATGTTGCACAACAATCACCACAACTATACGCATTGTCTCCATCCTTGCAACTAGCGCAAACATCTTTGCATAGTCTCTTCCAAGCCGCTACTTGTATCCTTTGACAACTAGCCTTGCTTTGTGCCTTTCAATCTTACCGTCGACATTGCTCTTGGACTTATAGACCTACTTCACTCCAATGACTTATTTTCCTTACAGAAGGTTCACTAACTCCCATGTATCATTCTTTTCTATTTCTTTTATTTCTTCCTCCAATTCTGCAACCCATTTTTCTTCTTTGGCTGCATCTTCAAAATGGATCGGGTCATCTACATGACAAAATAACACAAATAAGGAATTCAGACCAGCGCTGCTATCAACTTCATCTTGCTCATAGATTTCATTAAATTTCTGAATTTTGCTCTTCTTGTGCTTGTTGAAGGTTGGCTTGACATATCACTTGGTGTTGCACTTTATGATGTGCTTGGAGAGGCACTTGCTTGACTACGTGACGTTGTCCTATTATTTGTTGATGGTGTTGCTTGTTGTCTACTTTGTTGCGCTTGAATAGGAGTAGAGGGAGTCATTGTTGAGGAATTGCTTGTCGTTGTCAATTTCTCTTTGTCTTCATCTGGTATACATGCTTTCACATTCACTGTTTTCTCTAAAATTCCATCCCATGCTTCCTCTTCTATGAACTGCACATCTTTGTTGATTATAACGTTCTTGGTTGATGGATTGTAAAGATTGTATGCCTTGGATTCATCACTGTATCCAACAAATATGCATTTATCCCCCTTGATGTCCAACTTCTTCCTCAACTCATCTGGTACATGTCCATATGTCACACATCCAAAAACTCTCATGTGAGTGACGCTATGCTTTATTCCACTACATGCCTCTTTAGGAACTATGTTCTAGACACTTTTGGTTGGACATCTATTCAAGATATATGCTGCACAAGAGACAGCTTTAGCCCAATAGTCATTTGGAAAATTCTTTTCCTTCAACATACTCCTTGCCATTTCCATAATGATCTTATTCTTCCTTTCTGCCACACCATTTTGCTGAGGTGTATACCTTGTTGTAAATTGCTTTTGAATTCCATGTTCCCTACAAAAACGAAGGAAATCATTAATTTTGAGATGTTTTCGCCACCTCTTTCATTCCTAAGGACTTTGATGTAGTGTCCACCTTGCTTCTTAATAAGAGCCTTGTATTGGCGAAAGCGCTCAAACACTTCATTTTTCTGTTTTAGGAGATAGACCCATGTCATCCTTGTGTAATCATCTATGAAGGTCAATAAATAGTGGTTGCCACCAATTGATGGTGTCTGCATTGGTTCACATTAATTTGAGTGGAAAATATCTAAAGGTTCCTTTTCCCTTACTTATTTTCCTACTGGAAATGTCTCTCTATGTTACTTTCCCAAGATACATCCTTCACATAGGTTGTCCAGTTTTTCTATGAGTGGCAATCCCTTCACCATGCCTTTTCTATGCAACAAATTCAAAACTCCAAAGTTGAGATGACCAAATCTCAAATGCCATAACCAATTTCATCTTTGACCTCTCCTTAATAGTTGACTTGTGTGACAAATGCATATTTTCTTCCATCCTCTTGTGAGTTCATTAACAATTGTGCTTGTGCAACTTCTTCTTTCAAATATGATCTTATCTTTAGGGGAAACATTCTATTTTTTGTCATCTGAACCTTGGCAATCAACTGTCTGCTTTGAGGCCTATCCAAAATTGTGCCCTAATTATTTCTGAAAAAGACATTGTAGCCCTTTTGCATGAGTTGTCCAATGCTTATGAGGTTAAGTTTCAAACCAGGGACAAAGTAAACATCTGAGATGTACTTCTTCTCCCCCTTCTTTGTTACAATGTTAACTCTTCCTTTGCCCATGACAGAGACTTTGTTATTAGTCCCTAATATCACTTCAGATTTCACGCTTTCATCTAGATTGGAAAACATTTCCATGTTCCCTAACATGTGGTTGCTACACCCTCAATCTAGATACCATATATCACTTTGTTTTTCTTGTGCTATATTACAAGCTAAAAACAGGCTATCATGGTTCTGTTTTTCCTTTGTGAAATTTACAGTTGGTTTTTTACTAATGTCATATTGCTTCTTTCTACATTCATTTGCATAATGACCATACCTCTTACAATAATGAAATTGAACTTGTGCTTTATCATACCTCTGACCTTGTGCTTGATTTTGGCTTGGGCCTTGACTTGGATTTTGATTGTCACCCCTTCCACTTGAGCTTGAAGGGCTGCTTCTTCCACCTCTGTGTGGGCTTCTTCCTCTTCCTATAGCATGTGATCTTCCTCTGCCTCGACCTTGACCAAATGAAACTTGTGTCTTGAAGGCATGCTCCTATGAGGAGCTTATTGCCCTATTCAATCTACGTTCATGAGAAATCAGTGATGCATGAAGCTCATGCACTGAGAACTGTGAGAGATCCTTTGTCTCTTCTATGGCCACAACAATGGCATCAAACCTTGCTGGCAGACTTCTCAAAACCTTCTCAACTATTCTCCTTTCCTCAAGTGTCTCACCATGAGACCTAATTTTAGTAACCAACCCAATTACATGTGTAAAAAATGAGTCCACATTCTCAGATTCTTTCATACAAAGTGTCTCAAAAGTCTCTTCTCAACATTTGTAGTTTTTTTGTCTTGACTTTTTCCATGACTTGCTAGGTTGTCTGGAGAGTGCCCCATGCTTGCTTAGACTTCGTTGTTGTTGCAACCCTTGGGAAAATACTTTCATGAACTACTTGAAAAATGTAGAAGAGGGATTTTGCATCCTTCTTCCTGTTGTCCCTCAACAAATCCCTTTCTGCTTGAGACAAGGCATTGTATGCTACTACATCTGTTGGTTCTTAAAAAACATTCTCCACCAAATCCCAAACGTCTTGAGAAGAAAACAGGGCCTTCATTGTAATAGCCCAATAATCATATTTTTTCTATTAAACTAAGGTATCCGAGGATTTTTCAAGCTTTTGCTTGACGTTTCCATTTCTGAGTGTAAAAAAAACATTCTACCTACTCGTAAAGATGCTCAAAAACAATTTGCCCTCAAAACAAATTTTAATTGCTAGTAAAAACACTGGTTTTTACACTAACAGAGTTTAACTCACTCTAATACCATGTTGGGAAATTTTATAAGGGGCAGAGGAGAGGATTCTGGCTCTCATGAAGGTTTCAAATCATATCACAACAAACCATGCTTTAGATTATATTTCAAAACATAGGAAAATGCATTCGCATGATAAATGGAGGTTGTATCTCCAAGTGAAAACACAAAAACTTACTGTGATTTATGCTTCACTGGGGTTGCAGAGTAACTCTCTATAAAACTCCGTTTTTCACGTGCCCACCACAAATTGCTCCACAATTTTCTCCTCACTACCTCACAGAATTTCACCATCTCTCTTTCTCTCTAACTTGCCCAACAATGCAAATGAGTTTTACATTCATATTTATCTCAACATACAAATTTGACATTAATAAATGACAAAGAAAATATTTAACACACAACATGGATGATTTTACATAATAAATGGTTTTCTGAATTTGCAGGTGTTGTGGAGTGTGGGCAATAGTCACAGAGTGAATTCTTGCCCATACTTATTTACTAAACTTCATTAAGTTCCTTAAATTCTCTGTTGTGTTGCGGAATGGTCAGCAATGTACTTTTGCTCAAACTTTAGTCTTTCCATTTGCAAACAAAATCGCAACCTACAAAAATACTTCTGACAAGTATTGTTGTTGTCAGGGTTTTTAACGTGGTGGTTGGGATTACTATTTCCAACATTTCATTCCACTTTGTATCTGAAATAATGCATTAATGTTCCAATATATTTAGCTCGGTCATGATGATTAGTTAGCATACTACATCCATGGATGGATACAGATCCAAACAAATGCAACGAGCTTAATTGGCAGAGACACTACAACATTATAGTTGGAGTGGCTCGTGGACTTCTCTATCTACACGAGGATTCTCAACTGCGGATTATTCATAGGGATATTAAAGCAAGCAATATTTTGTTGGAAAAAATCTAAATCCTAAGATAGCAGGCTTCGGCTTAGCAAGACTATTTCCTGAAGATTAGAGCCATGTCAACACAAGAGTTGCTAGAACTTAGTAAGATTTCAAAATAACATTTACTCTGACTCACTCTCTAAAGCAATTATCAATTAGTGATGGATATGTTTTAATTTGTGCTATTGATTTCAAGAGGATTGACAGTATCGTATGACAATTTTGCTTTTGGGTATTTACCTGCTTTGTTATGTTTTAACATTCAAGGATATAGGAATGTGATTTCCTTTGCAAATAGCTTTTACTTTATGGTTACTTCATTTTTAAATTTTACCGCCACTATTTAATCTTTGACATTGTAATTTATGTACACAATCTGACTTATCACTTCGTCCATTAATGTCTCTAGTCATTTTGATGCTTTCATCTCATTCTGTGACATTACCGGATCCTACACAACTTGCTTTTGTGATATCTCATGTTTTTGAAAACACCAATTCCACCAGTTGTGGCTCTAGGTTTTCACAATCTGCCAGTATTTCGTCCCCATCATTTGTTGCATCTCACGCTCCTCCATCAAAGGTCGATGCTTCAATTACAGAGTTCGTACCCAGTTAATGCGCATCTTACAATCTCTCAGCCTTAAAAATGGTATGTCTTTCAATGTTGTGATGTAAGTGGGTTCACAGATATGAACGTGCATAATCTTTAATAATTTAAGGAGTTGTCCATTTTTCGAAAAAAAATCTGGTGGATTTTTCCAGTTAAATTTCTCTAAAATCTAGTAGGAATTTAATGAAATCATAAACTTAATGGGTAATCCCTACACAATCTTAGTGTCCTAGGGGTTTTTCATGTTGTTGAATCCATATATACAGTCAAAAAACCAATTTAAATAACACAAGTCAAAGTTTCACTTCAATTTTTTCTACAAGTCCAAAATGTCGTACTAAAAACAACTCCTTACTTTAGTATGAAATATTAATAGTTAAGTGTGTACCTTGTAAGGTTTTTGTGAATGGTGAAAGTGGTTGTTGTCATCCTCTATCTTATTTTTGTTATTTGAATGTGACAAGTTGTTGTTATATTTCTTATTCAATTTGTGTGAGCAGTGGGAGTTATTGTTGTCATCCTCTCCACCGTACCTTGAATGTGATGAATTATTGTCACCATGAATGTGATGAATTATTGCCATATTTCTTTTCCAGATTTCTACAAATCAATCATGGCTTTTGGCACTTTCTACAGTTGAGATTTAGATTTAAAACTTAATGCAATGCTGATTTGTCCTATGGTTTGCTATTGTTATTCTGAATATTTATTCTTTACCGATCATGATATTGTGATTTTTAATTTATGACAAACAACACATATTATGATATAAAATTTCAGTTAAATTAGTTTGGTTTTGATTCCTGTACTATTTGTTAAAGAAAATATCAAAATTAATATAAAATTTAATGTTTTAGAAATTGAAAATCTTTAAATTATTGATACATATAAAAGATTAGTTAATGTGTGAAATAATAATAAAAGTATATTGATGATTCTTCATGTCTACAAGTTCTATAGATAAAATCCTCTACCCATCATGTTTAAAATATAAAATAGCTTTTAAGATATGCATTGTCATAAAAACACGTTTTTATTAAAAAATTCATTGTCATAATACACATATTATGTTTATGATATTAAATAATTTTTAAGATATTCATTGTCATAATAACACATTTTTATTAAGAAATACATTGTCATAATAACACATTTTTATTAGTATTAAATATCTTTTAAGTAATGCTTTGTTATATTAGTATTAAACGGACCTCCTTACATATTTCTATGTAGTTGTTTCTTCCTCGCCTACTTAGTTCAACCAACGCCTCTAAATTTCCATCCAATCTCATTCGATGGGAAAATGATTTCGCTGTATTTTTATTTTACTCTTAAAAGAATCGTGACCTTTTTTTAAAGTTTCAAAAGAAAGGCTCATTCTTTTATTGGTCTCTATACTGGGGTTTTACTATGGGAGTTCTACACGGAGCTTTACTATAGGAGCAATACCATAACACGTGGGTTAATATTGAGGGATATCTATTGAGGAAAAAATGACATAATGTATTAGGGGATATATAGGGGGTAAATAGATTTTATATTGGTAGATATAAAAAAATGGAGCTCAAAGTTAATAAAATGTTATAAAGGGATATAAAAAATGTTAATGACAAAATGGATACCTACAATGTCTAATGAAAGTAGGGTTTTTTTGATTGAGAAGATGTATTGGGTTTGTATTGGTAGGGGGTTAAACTAGCATTTGCATCAAATGTTGCAAACAAAACACCGTAAGGCATAAATTGAGGAACATTCGCAACATGGGAATGGGAAAATCTAAATAAGATACAAAGATGTAGAAAAAATGAAATTCTAAAGATGTATAAAGAGAAGTTGATTTAGGGTGCCTTAGACTATATTTTTATTAATTATTGAATTAATATTGCCCATAAATCTCATAAAATTAAACCAACTTATAATTCAAGGTTCTCATCTCTAAGTTTTACTTTGGGTCATTAACATGGTGATGGCCAGTCTCAACCACTAAACCACACACTATCAGGCCAGGCAGTAACTCCAATAGGCAGTAAAACTGATTCATATATTATTCCATTAGGTAGGTCTTTGTTATATACAATAGGGAGTGATTGTTCAGTTCATCTCCTGATGACTATTCACATTCCTAATTTAATTATTTACATAAATTCACCCAATCATGAAGATTAGGTGTCAACATTCCCCCC
>APFE031453344.1:62679-78892 GCA_000404065.3 Pinus taeda
TTCCTCATTTCGTAAGCAGTTAGAATTCCGTGTAGCTGCGACATGGTAATTTTCTGTAGATTCTCCTTTTCTTCTATAGCAGAAACTTTTGATTCAAACTTAGGCGACAAAGATCTTAGAACCGTTTCAACCACAACAGCCTCTTTTATTTCTTCACCCAAGTTTTTCATACAATTAACAATCTCATCTATACGTAGGAAATAGTTAGCCACACTTTCATCATTGTACATTCTGAGATTCTCATACAGAATTCTGAGGGTTTGAAGTTTTGCTCATTTTACCTGTTCATCTCCTTCATAGCTCAGAACGATCTTGTCCCATATTTCCTTAGCAGATTTATACTGCATAACCTTGACGAATTCCAATTGAGATAGACATCCTAATAGAGTATTGACTGCTTTTGCATTGGTTTCATATTTCTTCTTCTCAGTCGGATCTGTTGGAGTTGCTGATGGAAATGTGTACCCTGTATCTATGATATCCCAGACTTCTATACCAAGAGATTGAAGATAGGTTGTGACTCTTAGCTTCCAATAGACGAAGTTGGTCCCATCAAAAATTGGTGGCCCTCTCGTAGTTGCTCATGATGATAGATCTTCCTTCAAGTGATCAAGCTTCTTCTGAAGGACCTGCTCTGATACCAATTGTTAGAAATAATACTGAGAGGGGGGGGGTAGGGGGTGAATCAATATTACCAAACTCTTCTCAATTTCTACAAATATTTTCAGATCTGACAATTGAAATTTGCATATACCTTCCAAACTTATAATTTAATTTATTTTTCAGATGTTTGTCATTAATCTGTATGTGAGAACCATAGAATAATGAGCAGGAACACAAAATAGACAGTCGCACCAAGGAACACAAGATGTAAGGTGGAAACCCAATGTGGGTGAAAACCACATGCTGCAATATGTCTCTATCTTCTTTCAATTAGAAACTTCTTCTTACAATGATTTTGTATTAGTGCAGTCTTTTACCAGTATGCAGGCTGCAACCTGCAGAATGCTACAACCCCCTCTCTCATTTTCCAGCTTCTTATGGAAGGGAGCTACAACCCCCTTAGCTCTTGTACTAGCTGAAATACTAGTACGAAGGTGCTGACCTACAAAAGGCTATAACCTTCTCTTTTCTTCCAGGGACCACGTTTCATAATTTTTCAAACTGGATCCAAAACATCAAGTACATGTGCATCACCCAATATCCTTTAAACAAATAACTTCTCAGAATGCAGTAACCAGAAAATAACACCAGTAACCAGACACCAATTTAAACCCAGATCTCTGCGGAAACAGATAAAATATAGCTAAAATATATTTCAAGAAAGGTCTGCAACTTCACTAGAGGAAACCTTCGGATATCCACACTTTTGTCGTGACGAGTCTGCGCAAATCCGCACCTGCACTATCTACTGTTCAGCGCACCTCTGCACCTGTTCTACAGATTCAACTACGCACCTCCGCACCTGCTTCTTCTCTAGTTCTGTGCACCTTCGCACCTGCTTCTTCTCTAGTTCTGCGCACCTTTGCACCTACTTCTTCTTTGGTGTTGCGCACCTCCGCACTACGCCGTTGTCGCTCCTGCGCACCTCCAGATTTAGATAGTTTATCAGTTCTCAAACATACCCCAAACTGTCGAAATCACAAATGCGTCAAAGGGATCCCAAATCTTCAGTACATCTGACTTATAATGCTTCGATTTCTCCTTGATTCAGATTCAGCTATGTCTCACCAACCGATTATCAGAAATTCAGATCTTGCTCTTCTTAATATTTTCACACTTGTATTTTGCCAACTGATCTCCTTTCCCTTTTATAGTCAAGACCTTACTCAAACCATGGATCAAAACCATTGAGAAACAATACTAGGGATCCAAAACCTGGGTCCAATATTTTAGATGCCAAAACCACAGACCAAAATCATAGGATCAAAAACGTCGGACTAAATACCATGGACCAAACATAAGATGCACATTTTTCTCCGCATGAAATTTCATGCTTTTTAGGTTCGCACCTTTTCTGCGGGAGACCTATGAACATATCCGCATCTTTTCAACAGTTCTCCTGCACAACCTACCGATGACCGCATCTTTTGATCTGTGCACCTGCGGAACCAGAAAATAACTTTGCTGCACTATAATTTATCATCTGAGATGAGTGGGTTGCCATCAAATACAACATATGTATCATAATGCCAATAGAATTCACATCACTATAGTAGTCAATTCAAGTCGTCCAAGAAGAGATATGCCCTCCAATTCATTTTTCTCTACCCTGTAGGCATACCAACTGTTGATCTTTCGCATTATATTAATATAAATTCCCAACTAAACCTATAACTCTATTAGCTTTCATTTTTAAATTTGTAACACTTAGCCCTATTTTGAATTTTAATCCATTATCCCTTACCCTTTAGTTTGTGCATTCAACTTCCCTCTCTTTTCCACCTAGGCATACAAACTACAAAGCCTAGGATTTTCTTATTTTCACTTTTTTTTGGATATTTTTTTTTTACATAAAGACTCTGGATGGATGGTTATGAAATGACCATTTAATCAACTTGTCTTGTATTGGATGAGGTATATCATAGATTTAGGTTCAATTTATTGTGTAAAGTAATTATATTTTAAAGTTAATAATGGCAACTACAGTCGCTTGCTAGAAAAAATTAAGGCAAGAAACATTGTCTATGGCTTCTTTATTTAGCCCAATGACGATAAAAAATGATAATTCAGTTTTCTTTTCATTACTACCTCTTCTTTTTTACTTTTAATTTACATTATTTTACTTTGAATGTTGATTAAATTAAAGACAATTATTACGATAGTTATTTTTAAAAACTCTAGTGTGATTCCCAAAACTCTTCCTAATCTGGCAAGAAGTTGAAGTCTTCTGCTAGAGGAAGTGATCCTTAATTCTTTGAAGAGGGGGACCTTCAACCTGGAAAAAGGGGAGGTCTACAACTTTCTATATTTTAAGGAAGGCCACTAACCAAAGGAATTCTTAGAGGCTTCCGTGTCTCTAGCTACAACTTTGAATCTAGATATGGTTGTCTCTAGTTGTACGCTCAGGCATCAAGTTTAGGTTGTGACTTAGGCTCGCTTGACGTGACTTTGAAACTTGAAGATGACCATAATTTCCCCCCCTTTCAGATACAAGGTGAGATGGAGAAAACTCAATTGATTTGAATCCCATTGGCAAGAAGTGATCCCATTACCAAGAAGTGATCCATCTATGGTGAATCTTTATTCCTGCACGAGGATTTTTTTTTTAAGCATCTATTTGAATGATGAGTGTGTTGGCCACGATACTTTCACGGGTGGAGATCAAATAAATGATATTTCATATAGCCAACTTAGTCACAATGTTGGCATTTAACAATCTGTGGCTACTTTGGAGGATCAAGATCTGAAATAGGTGAAGATGAAGTGCCTTAAAGAAACCCAACACTTTGAAATTTGATTGGCTTTGAGTAGTCTGGAGTAGGAAAGGATGCCTCCTTATCATATCCAAGACATTTTATGTTCTTTTTGCTGACAAGCTCTTCCCAAGTTCCGGTGATGCACTTGGGAAGTGCAGGCTGAGTTTCTGCATCTGCATGGAAATCTTCTCTTGAAATGGGTAATTGATGGGGATCATCCTCAACTTTATTGACTTTATTACTTGATGATTGTTGATGGGTGACTATTTCAACCTCAAATAGAGGATTTTTCTGAACAAAAACATGTTGAGAAGGATGCCTTTTTTGTTGTCACTGTAGGTTCACCAGTATTATGGAAAATGTTAACCGCTTATCTTTGGATTCATCACCATTGTTTAACAATGAATTGTTTTTCTCCATAGAAGTAACTCACACGAGATTAATTGAATTCCTTTTCAATTGATTAGTAACCTTTAATGGGAAATCAAATCCATTCGACGGGGGTCGGTGAAAAACTTTATGGTTGCTCACTACAATGCACTTAGAATCAATGGAAACCTTTGAAAAATGAGCCCCTTAGTAAGAAGGTTTCTCAAAATGGTGGAAAATTATTTTATGTACAAACCTCAAATGATCCTTGCACTCTATTGTGCTTAACAACACTTGCCAACAAATGGGGCCAGAGATTGGAGGAACAACGATATGGGGTGCGAGATGAGGCTAAAGGCCAAGATCTCATAGAGTGCTAACAGGTTATTGACAAGGAAATATGTCTAATATCTTTTCGAAATACAAACAAATTAGTTGAGAAATCCCTCTACCAATTGGAAAAGGGACTCACCGACATCCCTGACTGAGAAATCCTTCTATAAACATGGAAGGAAAAGACGATGGAGGATAACCCTGACCTACGAAGAATCCCTTGTCAAGTTCCATTCCTGAACTATGAGGTCTGGTACATAATCGTTTAACAATATCAACAAAAAATAACTCGTAGGTCACAACAAATACTTCACGAATCCACGATCTATTCTTTGAAAATGTTGAACACAATGCCGAAGAAGGGGGTGGAATGATAAAAAAGATACTCATACGATGCTAGAGACGTTAGAAAGAGTGTTGCCAACGATTTCAGTTAGAGAGAGGAGTGCTTGCTTAACCAAAAGATGGGTATGCAAAGAGATGAAATGGTCAAGTGTGCATATTTTTCATCCTTTTGATGGAATTTCTAGGAAAAACCAGAACAACCCTATGTTTCAAAATGTTCGCAGTTGTTTGGCTTCAATAGTAGACAAGCGTTAGGGTTGACAAAGTTGGAAGAGAATGGCAGGGAAAACAACCTAGTGCATAAACGCACAATGAGGAAGAAGACTATGCAATTAGTGGTTGAGAAACCCATGGAGAAGGCCACACATTATGGATTTGATATCATGTTAAACACACATGGAGAAGGCAAAATATAAGATAGAACATTCACTGCATTTATTATTCACAATAATGTACATTTATACATCTCTTTGTGATCCTTGGTCTTCACATAACAAGTGGTCTCTTGGACTCCAGTGACTGTTCACCTTCCACACCAACCCTTAGTGGATTAGGTGTCCAACAAATACTAATGTATTCATGCGAGGTGTGGGTATGTAACTAGCATAAGCATACCTCGTACATATACTAGTTATACTTATTCGAATCAAGCACAAAAATTCAATCACCCAATAGGTAGGCTAATAAAATAATGTAAGATAATATAATCAGGTAGGGGTATTACAAATAGATTGGAAATTCCACTTGGGAAAATTTCCAAATTTTCTTCCCTAATTATGGTGTGTCAGTTTTCCCTTTGACATTTTTAATCGCAGTTTAGATTTTGAAATTGTTTTATGCTTCTACATATTATATTTTTACACAAGTCACTAAGTTAGAAGCTTTCATCTACATCTTAAAAACAATTTAAAATCTTCCACTATCTATTTCAAGCCAACATAGTTTTGATCCATGTTTCTACACTCATCCAATGTAGATTTTCATCCCTTTTATACATTTCTCTAGTTCAACTTTTGGGAGTGGTTTTCTTGCACTCATTCAACACATTTTTATCCCTTATTTCTACACTACCAACATAACTTTTTGATTGCTCTTCTATACATGAAGACATATTCTTCTATGGTGTTCTGTAATGAGGCAATAACTTTTTTGTCGGAATCAAATATTTTTTATTTTGCAAAATCTTGATTTGTAAGTGTTCCAATTGAGAGTTTAAAGGTAGAGATAGATTCAACATTCTCAAAAACCCTAGGGCACCTAAAATTTTATAGTTTAACCAGTGTAACCTAGATTTCCAAAAATTTCAACCATTTTTTCCAAAAATATGCCAAAAAAATCCTTATTTCAAAGATAAAATTATCACATACTCAAACTACTCTATTTTTCTATTAAAAAAAATCTACTAACATAATTAATAATATATATATACACACTTATCAACCACTCTAATTTTTTTCCTAATTTTTTTTAATCTTTAATAATATCAAACCTTGACTACAAGGTTATTTTTGGTCGAACCCAACAAAAAAAGGTCATAGACAACCCAAGAGTGCCATTTAATAAACTATTATTAAACCGTATTTAATTAATTTAGTCATAGTAATGACACTGGCTTGTCAACAATTTTATGAATTGCCAGCACATAGGCCCTTCTCGAGGGAGCAGGACTATGAGAATTCTCCTTATTTTATTGTATTTAAGCACATGAATGACTCATGAATACACGAAATATATGTTTCGCGTGTGTAATGGGAAACCACGATTTGACTATTTTGAAGATTCTTTGGTATTCACACGAATATTTGAAGATTCTTTGGTATTCACACGAATAGTTTTCAGTTCATTACATCTTTCTTTGTTTTTGTTTGGGGCGTGTAATTTCGGATTTTTTAATCCGTTTTTTAGTCGGGAGATTTTGATAAAATTCTGAGATTTGAACATTTTGACACATTTAATTTAATTGATTTAATTTTAATTCGTTTAAATAATATTTTAATTTTTAAATATTATATTGACATATTTATTTTATAAGTGAAAAGATTTAGTCATGACATTCATCCATTTTTCAATTTTTAATTATTATATTAAAAATGTATATTTTTATAAATGAAAATTTCTAATTATTAAAAATTGGTTTAAAATATATATTTTTTTATTTTTCTTGAATTTACTATTTATTTTTATAAATTTACATTAAAATATATATATTCTATTTAAAAGAAAATACATATTTTAACTATTAGAAGACTTGTTTTTACTATAATTAATTTTATCATATTTCTTTTTGTCTTATTGCAATAATTTAAAAAGGATATGATTTGTTTTTCCTATTACAATCAGTTAAAGAGTTGATACGATTTTTTTTTTCTTTGACGAGTTTCAAGAGACAAAAAATATAAGTGGATGCCAGCGTTGGCTGTCACAAATTATGATGTGCACTCTCTTCAGTGGGAGACGCTGGGTACACCCCCTCAATTATGGTGTGCACTCTCTTTAGTGGGCATGTTAGGTAGACCCCTCCCAAGTGCGAAGTGAGATATGACAAGCTACCAACTAGAATTTTATACAGTGTGGAATCAACTAGTAGTGCTACATCTTCTTTGCTCAATTTTTTGCCTTTAGCAATTGGTGTATCTGCAGATTTGTAATTGGTCATCCTGAACTTTTTGATGATATCACTGACATATTTTTGTTGACCGACGAAAATTCCATTAGCAAACTGGTGAATTTCAATGCCTAAGAAGTATTTCATGACTCCTAGATCTATCATATCAAACTCTTTTTGTATCGCTGCTTTGAAATCTTCTAACATTATATTTCTTGTATAAAGAAGATCATATACATAAAGGCATACTATCATAATTTTATCTTCATGCTTTTTGGTATACAAATTTGGTTGATGATTACTTCTAAAAAAACCACTTTTGATGAGATAAGTGTTAATGCAATTGTACCAAGCTCTTGGAGCTTGTTTCAAACCATTCAAGGCTTTCTTCAATCTGTATACCTTATGCTCCTGTCATGGAACTTCAAAACTAGGAGGTTGCTCTACAAAAATTTCTTCCTACAATATACCATTTAGGAAAGCAGATTTTACATCGAGCTTATAGACTTTCCATTTGTGTTGAGCTAATGTGGACAAAATGGTTCTAACGGTGTCTAACCTTGCTACTAGAGCAAAGGTTTCACCATAGTTGACACCAAACTGTTGTGAGAATCCTTTGGAAACCAACCTTGCCTTATGTTTCTCAATTTCTCCTTTTTTATTTAGCTTGGTCTTATATATCAATTTTACACCAATTATGGTTTTTTTTCATGGGAGATCAACTAATTCCAAAGTTTGATTCTTCTCTATGGCAACAGTTTCTTGGTTCATTACTTCTACCCGATGCTTTTCTTTAACTGCTTCTTCAAAATGAGTTGGTTGAGATGAAAGAAATGCAAACATATTATGTTGGTCAAACTCATGCTCCGCTCATATATTTCTCTGATGCTTCTTATTTTCTAATTGTCTTCTAAAGATGTTGAATCATTGGTGGATTCACTGCTTGAAGATGTGCCATTTTCAAAATGGTATGGCTCTTCGTCAACCTACAATCTTGGTGGCTATGGTGGTAAAAGAACTAACATGAAGCTTCATCAACTTGATCAGACCAAGATTTATTTTCAAAAAAATTTACATCTTTGCTTAAAATAAACTTCTTTGTAACTGGATTATAAAGTCTGTAGGCCTTTGATTTCTCACTATAGCCTACGAAAATACATATTTCACTCCTATCATCAAGCTTCTTTCTTAGCTTCTCAGGAACATGTGAAAATGCTACTGATCCAAAAATTCTAAAGTGGGAAACATTTACCTTTTTCCATCCCATGCTTCTTGAGGAACTATATCTTGGAGAGTGGTTGTTGGAGATCTGTTGAGAACATACAATGTTGTTGAAACTCCTTCAACCCAATAATTGTTTGACAACTTCTTCTCACGAAGCATACATCTGGCCATGTTCATGATTGACTAAGTTTTCCTTTCTAATATTTCATTATGTTGAGGAGTATATCTTGTTGTGTTCTACATTATGATTCCTTGTTGTTGACAAAATGCTTTGAAGTGATTGGAGTTGTACTCTCCTCCTCTATTAGATCTGAGTACTTTCAAAGGCTTTCAACTCTGCTTTTCTACTTCTGCTTTGAATTCTTTGAACCTTGAGAATGTATCTGATTTGTTTTTGAGGAAATACACCCATGTCTTCCTACTATAATCATCAATGAATGTCAAAAAATAAAAACTACCACCAATAGATTGTGTCTGCATTGGGCCACATATATCTGAATGGACAATCTCTAAAGGCTCTTTTTCTCTAGGAAGATGTGGGAAAGCTATCTCTTTTATGCTTGGATAAAACACAAATTTCACAATTACAGTCTTTCTCATTCATAGTAAGGAGACCAACGACTATTGATTGTTTCTGAAGCTATCTTAGACTTTTGAATGGTATGTGGCCATATCTAGAATGTCATAGCTAAGAATCATCTATTCTTAACACATTGTGTACAATAGACTGTAAAAGTTTTCAACTTATAAGATTCAAAGGAAACATCCTATTCTTAGTTTTTTCAACCTTAGCTATTAGTCTTCTATTGGGTGGTTTGTTATAGATATAACATGTGTTCCCTTGAAATATTACATCATAACCATCTTCCATCAGGTGTCCTACACTAATGAGGTTATGCTTCAGATTTGGAACATAATAAACATCAAGAATGTATTTTTGTTGATTCTGTTTAGTAAGAATAGGAACAGTACCTTTTCCTTCAACGTTAATGCAAGAACGATCTCCAAGAGTAATTTCTGATGTTATGGAAGCATCAAGATAAGAAAGTAGATTTTTGTTACCTGTCATATGATTATTGCAACCACTATCCAACAACCAAAGATCCTTTTTGTGAGTGTCTTCTGAAAAATTGCATGAAAGAAACATTGTTTTAGAGGGTTTTCCTTCATTGTTGGAGAGATGGACATTGTCTTTGTGTTGATCTAACTATTTCTTTTTGCATTCATTTCATAATGCTCAAATTTCTTGCAATAATAACATTGGACATTATATTTCCTCCAAGTTCTGCTTCTTTGAGTTTGATTTTGTGGAGGTCTCCACTGCTCTGTTGCATGATGTTCTGATCCGCGTCTACTTCGGCCTTTGCCTCACTTGTTTCTGCCTCTATATCCTCTGCCTTTGCCTTTGCCAAAAGAGAGTTGTGCTTTGAAAGCTTGTTCCATGGAATCTTCTATCAAGTTGAGTCTTGTTTCGTGTGCTAGAAGCAATCCAGTCAATTGTTCTACTCATAAAGTTGTAAGATCTTTGGATTCCAGAATGGCTATTACAACCATATCATATTTCTTGGGCAGACTTCGAAGGACTTTCTGAAAAATTTTCTCATCTGAAATGGTTTCACCGATGAGCTTGATCTGATTTACTATTCCCACAACTCTTGTCATGAACTGATCCACATTTTCTATTTCAGTTATCTTTAGGGTTTCAAACAGTTATCTTAATGTCTATAATTTCGCTGTATTTACATTGATACAAAGCTTTCAAGATTTCCTAAGCTTCATGTGCTTTGGATGCACTTGTTATCTTGTCAAAAATAGAGTCATCGACTGAGTTTTGAATCCAACATTTGGCTCTGTGTTCTTTTTTTTTGAGTTCATTCACTACATTCCTATGATTATTAGTCATGGCTACCCATGCTTCTTGAGTCATCTCTACATATGTAGTCTGAAGTGTATCCTAACACTCTTGGGCTTGTAGGAATGTCGTCATTCTCAAAAATCAAAACTCATAATTTTTGCCAGACAGAATCGGGGTTTGTGGCAAAACACTAAAAAAAGTCATTTCTTGAATGCAAAATATCCGCCTTTTATTTTAAATCTCTCTTAAAAATCCTTTTCCTTTCCAAATTTAAAAAAAAAACCTTTTAAAAAAAATCCTTTACATTTACTTTGCAAGCTTTTATAATTTTTTTTTTTTAAATACAAACTCAACACCGATTTTTTCTCGTTTTAAAAAAAATATAACAAACCCTCTTTTAATCCTCCCTTTTTAATATTCCTTTTAAAAACATAATACACCTTCGTACCTTTAAAAGAATTTTAAACATATGCTCATTTTAAATTATAAAAAGGCAAAGCAACTTTTAAAAGAATTTTAAGTCACTCCTTGTAAATACCATGAAGCGTATGGATTTTATACAAATGCAATAAAAAGGGTGATACGAATAAGCGACTTAACTCTGACAAAGATTTTCGGTGAGCTATAACGCAGCTGCAGGTGCCACTAACCCGCGTGCTAAAACCTTTGTCGAGAGTGAAAGAGAGCGTTACAGCACTAAAAGATTGTTCATCGATACGACGGAAAATCGATAGGACGGAGCGTTGAGTGTAAAACAATGCAAGGAAAAGAAACTAACGCGCTTGATCCTTTCATTGTCCAGCATGAGTGACATTCACTAACGCACTAGTTTGCCTCTTGGAGAGCGTTAGTTTGCAAAAAAAAAAATTCAGGTTTTTCTTCAACGCAACTTCGCAACAACCTTCGTCTCACAACCGCTTCACTTTGCGACAACCTCTGTAGCGAATCTCTCCTCTTTTCTTGTGAATACACACACGTATGAAATGCTGCTCTCAACGAGTCTTATGACAGCCTACTCTGATCTCTGTTGCTCTCTCAAAAAGTTTTATGCAATGTAAGTTTTGATACTTTGACAAAGAATGAAACTGAAAAGTGGAGCAGAGATTTCTTTTCTCAATATTTTGAAAGACTAAATAAGTTACATTGTAAACATCAATAATAAATCACCAAGTAAAACTCTACACCTATGGAGTAGAATTCAAATCAGACTAAGCTTATTATGACACCTAGCAGACAATAAATCAATTAAGATGACACCTAACCAACATCTAATTAACAATGAGATTAATATCTCAACAATGTCTCAGCGAATCTTGAAGTTTTTAATAAGGCTCTTTACATCTTATTCAATAAGTTGGTAAATGAAGCAACATCTGGATCTACATTATATGCTTCTAGAACAACTACAGACTCCTCATCTCAAAATATTTACGGTCTGGTCTAGTCCACCAGAGATATATCGATAGACAAATACACTTCATGTTTACAACAAACAATTAATTATATTTTTATAGCTTTCAGTGGAAGGTAATGAGCACGGGGTTTGATCACAAGTTGCAAGTTCGTTGTGAGATGTATAGTTTCTTTAATTTGACTTCTTCTCCACCTCTTGCGGAAGCACCATCTAATAGCCCAGTTGCTGATACACCACCGAATCAGACCACACCATATAGTAATAGTACGCAGAACAACAAATCTTCAAACAAGTTACCCATAATTTTGGGTGTTGTTGGCGGCTTGCTTCCGTTGTTATTGGTATGCGTGTTAACAACTAGGAGGAGACTGAAGTCTATCATATTTCGAAATCCTTCCTAAGGTATTTACATGAAGGATCCCCCAAGTCATTATATCTCATTGTAAATATATAATATGATAGATCATCACAGTCACAATACAACAACTTTATTTGTTGTGTTAGACTATTGTTAAAGTTTGTTTTTTGAACACAGTTTTCACATATATTTTCCTCAGGAAATCTAATAAATGCTTGCGAGATCCAAGTTAAACAGATTCAATTTTGCTGCTTGCCCCTATATATTTATGATGACGCTATTTATTTTCGTTATATAGATCATGGCCAAGTCGAGGAAGACACAGTGATCGAGCAGGATCGGCAAATTCCGTTTACCATGGAGGAACTGATAGCTGCTACGGAAATTTTTCATGATAAAAATAAACTTGGGGAAGGTGGATTTGGAGTCGTATATAAGGTAACAATGAATTAGAAAGCTTCTATTAGTTTATAGAATCTTAAATTATAAGCTACTCTCACCGCACCTGGCTGAATTTCTCAGGGAACTATTGAAGATGGAAAGGAAATAGTCGTGAAGAAGTTGTCCAAGTTGTCCTTAAGATCTCTGCAAGGAAAGAGAGAATTTATGAATGAAGTTAAACTTGTGGCCAAAATACAACATTGAAATCGTATGAACCTACTAGGTTGTTGTGTAGAGGAATTAGAAGGGTTGTTTTTTAGGAGTACATACCGAATAAAAGCCTCGATAAAATCCTACTTCCGTGTTAGGAAATTTTACAAGGGGCAGAGGAGAGGACTCTAGCTCAAAAAATGGTTTCGGCAAAGTCAACTTCAGTTGTAGAAAGGATATCCCAACTATACAGAGGCTTAATTGAAATTGAAATTTAACGCACAACAAAACAGAGTAAAACCAAAAAAGTCGTGGTAAATTTACTCATGAAGGTTTAAAACGATATCACCACAAACCATGCTTTAGATTATATTTCAAAACATAGGAAAATACATTCATATGATAAATGGAGGTTGAAGCTCCAAGTGAAAACACAAAAACTTACTACCATTTACGCTTCACTAGGATTGGAGAGTGACTGTCTGTAAAACTCCATAAAACTGGTTTTCACGCGCCCACCACAAATTGCTCCACGGTTTTCTCCACACTACCTCACAGAATTTTACCCTCTCTCTTGGTCTCTAACTTGCCCAACAATGCAAATGACTTTTACATTCATATTTATCTCAACATACAAATTTGACATTAATACATGACAGAGAAAATATTTAATACATAGCATGGGCAATTTTAAGTAATAAATGGTTTTATGAACTCGCTTGCCCACACTTATTTACTAAACTTCTACTCAGACTTCAGTCCTTTCGCCTGCAAAAAAAATCGCAACCTCCAAAAATACACTTCTGACAAGTGTGGTTGTTATCAGTGTTTAACACGGTGGTTGGGATTAACATTTCCAACACTCCCTCTTAATCACAATTTCCACCATTGAAAATTCCCAAAAAATCTGCGAGATGAAGAAAACTTTCACGTGCCAATGGCTTTGTGAAAATATCAGCAAATTGTTCCTCTGACCTGCAGTGCTGCAACATAATTTCATCATTATTAATTAACTCTAATAAAATGATATTTAGCATCAATATGCTTAGTCCTCTTGTGAAAGATAGAATTCTTTGACAATGCAATTGTTGAAGTGTGTCACAGAAAATAGTTGTCGTTCCCTCTTGGTTGTGGCAAAGATCCCTCAACATCCTTCTCATCCAAACTGTTTGACACGTTGCTGCTATTGTGGTGACATATTCATCTTCTACTATTGAAAGTGACACTATTGGCTGCTTCTTGGAGGCCCATGAAGTGGCTCTGGAACCCAAATGAAAAACATATCCTGACGTGCTCTTTTTGTCATCGACACTTCCTATCCAATCACTAACCGTGTAACTAACCAATCTAAAATCATCTGTTGCGGTGTAAAAAATGGCACACTGTTTTGTCCCATTGACATACCTTAGAATCATTTTCGCTTCTTGCCAATGTGTTTCCTTGGGTGTAAACATGAACGTCGACACCAAATTCATTGCATACATTATATCCGACCTAGTGTGTTGAGATTTTTTGTTTGGAATGAAATAGGAAAAAATCTTTGAAGGTGACAACAATAGAAATTCAGTTCCTAGATTAACTCCAGTTTGTTGGGAGGGAGTTAATGCCTCCTATATTTAATGTGAGTGAGTTAATGAGGCTGTTAGATTCTCTATGCTATATAACAGGCAACCATTCAGATGGTTTGCTATGAGGGTGAGAGTTTTGTGAGGATTTAATTATGTAATCTCCTGATTAATAAATTGCCGATGCCTATGTTGTGTGGATGTAGCCCAGATTGTTTGGGTGAACCACGTTAATTCCTCTGTCTTATGCGCTTGTTTTTTCTGCTGTGTTATCTTGTTTAATTTAGCTGTGCATCTCTCCAACAAGTGGTATCAGAGCGCGTTGGAGGATCGTTGCTGGAGGGGATCGCTGTTATATATGACAGCGCTGGTGCGGTGTTCGATAAACTAAAGGAGGTGCTGCACCAGTTCGTGATAAGCTTCTCTTCATTAACTGAGGTGGTGTCTGGTGCTCTGTTGGGTTTGCGTACAGAATGTAATGGTATGTAGTGATTACATTCTCCTTCTCGGTGTTTAATTCACACACGCCTGTCTTTAGATTATACACCCATGAAATCATGAATGGCATAATAAAATCACGAGCTGTATGTGGTGATTACATTCTCCTGTAGTGGTGAAATTAATTGTTTTGAATGCAATTCAGTAAAATCTTGTGACCTCGTTTAATGCTATTCCCTGTCCCGCCATGTTTATTAATTTAAAGAAATAAATACAAACAGCCTTCTGCGAAATAATTTTGGTTTTTAAAATTCAACCATATTATCCGTCCGTCAGTTATTATAGTTCCTATCAATTCAAAGAGTGGCGGTAGACTGGGACCAAAGCTTAGGAATCAGCTTCAGTCTTTTAATCAGCCAAGAACAGATCCGCCGACTTAATTTAATTACCTGATTGTCATTTGTTGGCACGCTGAATGCGAAAATAAAAACTTCCTCGTTCAATGGTGTTTCGAATTATTTCCGCCTAATTGATGGCTACGCCCCAGAAGGTTTTACTGCGCCCGGTAGTGGAGATAGTTGGGAAGTGGGAAACGGTGTGACTGCCAGGTTTATCGAATATTTGGAGACCATTGCCCCTGGTAACGTTTAAGCCAGAAAGAAGGCTACTTCAGCAATTGTTGCTCATAACACAGGGCATGTTGCTTATAAATTTTTTGTTTCTTGGCAGAAAGGCATAGGCAGTTTTTTTTTTTTCTGTTGTGTAAAAACAAAGGCATAGGCAGTTTTTTTTTATTGCTGGTATTTAAAGTTGGATATTGGAGATTATTGTGTTTTTTGTTTATACAAATGGAGAAAACTCAAAGTGCCCGGTTTGAAATTGAGAAATTTAATGGCAAGAATAATTTTGAGATCTGGAAGGTGAAGATGCATGACTTGCTTGTCCAACATGGCGTGGCAAAGGCGTTGTTGGGCAAGGCCAAACAGCCTTACAAGATCACAGATAGTGAGTGGGCCGAGATGGATGAAAGAGAAATTAGTGCTATTCGACTGTGTCTAGCTGATGATGTCCTGTTTAATATTGTGTCAAAGACAACAGCTGCTGGTTTGTGGACGAAACTGGAGAAACTGTACATGACCAAATCCTTAACCAATAGGATTCTCCTGAAGCGACAGTTGTACGGTTTGCGAATGAAGGAAGGTACATCAATTTCTGATCATTTAAATGCTTTTAATACTCGTCTTGTGCAATTACAAAGTATAGAAGTAAAAATTTCATCCGAGGATAAAGCTATTACTTATTATGCTCGTTGCCCGAATCATGGGATCATTTTGTTACTTCTATAAGTCTTAGTTCATCAGAAACTATTGAGTTTGATGATGTAGTTGCATCCTTATTATCGAAAGAAACAAGGAGGAAGTCGCATTCCGAAACCTCTACATCAGAAGCTATGATGGTTAGAGGTCATTCGAAAGAAAGACGCCCCAAGAAGCCGAGCGACTCACGTTCAAAGTCGAAAGGGAAGAAGAGTAAGCTAAAGTGCTGGTTTTGTGGCAAATCAGGGCATTTAAAGAAGGACTGCTGGAAGCGACAACATCAAACTTCAAAAGAAGATTCTTCGACAGAGAAGAAGGAGGCAAATACGACAGATACAGGTTCGACATCTGGTTCAGGTATGAGTGATGAAGTATTATCAG
>APFE031453344.1:80844-92381 GCA_000404065.3 Pinus taeda
AGATTTTCAGAGACAGGAGCAATGGTAAGCTATGGCTATCACAACAAAAGTATATTGAGAAAATACTTTTGAGGTTTGCTATGGATAATGTGAAGCCTGTTTCAGTCCCTTTAGCTTCCCATTTTCAGCTTTCTTTGAGTTTATGTCCTAATACAGATAAAGAAAAGGATTATATGTCTCGAATTCCATATGCCAATGTAGTAGGATGTTTAATGTATGCGATGGTTTGTACTCGAACAGATATTTCACATGCAGTTGGGGTTGTCAGCAGGTACATGGAAAATTCAGGTAAAGAACATTGGTCAGTAGTGAAATGGGTGCTTCGGTACTTGAGAGGCACAAGTAGTTATTGTATTTCTTACAATAAGAGTAGTGAATTTGTTTTTGGATATGTTGATTCCGATTTTGCAGGTGATTTGGATAAGAGAATGTAAACTTCAGGGTACGTCTTTACTCTTGCAGGTGGAGCTATCAGCTGGATGTCAAAGCTACAGAATATTGTTGCTTTATCCACTACTGAAGCAGAATACATTGTTGCTTCTCATGCTTGCAAAGAAGCGATTTGGTTGAAAGTTTTGTTTGGTGAATTTGGTAGGTTGCAGGACAGCATCAAGTTATTTTGTGACAGTCAAAGTGCAATACATTTGGCTAAGAATCCGGCCTATCATAGTAAATCAAAGCATATACCGATCAAGTACCATTTTGTAAGACAGGTTATCACTGAAAGGGGAGTCTCTCTTGAAAAGGTGCATACAAAGGAGAATTGTGCAGACATGTTCACGAAACCAGTTTTGTTAGAGAAGCTACGCTGGTGTTTGGCTTCTCTTGGCTTGCAGAAAAGATAAAATAATAATAACAGGGCATCAGGCGAATTGTTGTCGAGGTGGAGATTGTTGAGATTTTCTGTTTGGAATGAAATAGGCAAAAATCTCTGAAGGTGACAACAATAGAAATTCAGTTCCTAGATTAACTCCAGTTTGTTGGGAGGGAATTAATGCCTCCTATATTTGATGTGAGTGAGTTAATGAGGCTGTTAGATTCTCTATGCTATATAACAGGCAACCATTCGGATGGTTTGCTATGAGGGTGAGAGTTTTGTGAGGATTTAATTATGTAATCTCCTGTTTGATTAATAAATTTTCGATGCCTATGTTGTGTGGACGTAGCCCAGATTGGTTGGGTGAACCACGTTAATTCCTGTGTCTTATGCGCTTGTTTTTTCTGCTGTGTTATCTTGTTTAATTAAGTTGTGCATCTCTCCAACATAGTGGCGGTCAAATACATCAAGCTTCCTATCATACTTTTGTATAATGTTAGATTGATATTGTTGCTGTAATCTTCTTTGCTCAACTTCAACCTCATGACAATTGGAGTTGGTGCAAGATTGTTGTTCTGCATTTTAAACCTCTCCAAAATGGCTGCCACATACTTTGCTTGAGAGATAAAAATGTCATTTTCTATTTGCTTCACTTCTATACCCAAAAAATATCTTAATAATACCAATTCAGTCATTTCAAATTCACTCTTCATGAATTTTTTGAAATCAACGATGAGGAAATCATCACTACGTGTAAAAATTAAATCATCTACATATAAGACAACAATAAGAATCTTACCATCACTCTCTTTGATATAGAGGGTAGGCTCTCTATCACATTGGTCGAAACCATTGTCCAACAAGTAAGCATCTATCTTGTTATACCATCCACGTGGTGCTTGCTTGAGCTTATAAAGAGCTTTCTTCAACCTATACACCTTGTCTTTGGCCTTCAACCTCTTAACCAGGTGGTTGCGCAACATACACTTGCTCTTTCATCACTCCATTCAAGAACGTTGATTGTACGTCTATTTGATACACTTTCCATTTATGTTGCACGATAATCACCACAACTATATGCACTGTCTCCATCCTTGCGACTGGCACAAACATCTTTGCATAATCTCTTCCAAGCTGCTACTTGTATCCTTTGACAACTAGCCTTGCTTTGTGCCTTTCAATCTTACCATTGACATTGCTCTTCGACTTATAGATTTACTTCACTCCAATGACTTATTTTCCTTGCAGAAGGTTCACTAACTCCCATATATCATTCTTTTCTATTGCTTTTATTTCTTCCTCCAATTCTGCAACCCATTTTTCTTCTTTGACTGCATCTTCAAAATGGATTGGGTCATCTACATGACAAAATAACACAAATAAGGAATTCAGACCAGCGCTGCTATCAACTTCATCTTGCTCATAGATTTCATTTAAATTTATGAAGTTTTCTCTTCTTGTGCTTCTTGAAGATGGGCTTGACATATCACTTGGTGTTTCACTTTATGATGTGCTTGGAGAGGCACATGCTTGACTACGTGACATTGTCCTATTATTTGTTGATGACGTTGCTTGCTGCCTGCTTTGTTGCGCTTGAATAGGAGAAGAGGGAGTCATTGTTGAGGAATTGCTTGTCATTGTCAATTCCTCTTTGTCCTCATCTGGTATACGTGCTTTCACATTCACTATTTTCTCTAAAATTCCATCCCATGCTTCCTCTTCTATGAACTGCACATCTCTGTTGGTTATAACCTTTTTGGTTGATGGATTGTATGCCTTGGATTCATCACCGTATCCAACAATTATGCATTTATCCCCCTTGATGTCCAACTTCTTCCTCAACTCATCCGGGACATGTCCATACGTCACACATCCAAAAAATCTCATGTCAGTGACGCTATGCTTTATTCCACTACATCCCTCTTCAGGAACTATGTTCTGGACACTTTTGGTTGGACATCTATTTAAGATATATGCTGCACAAGTGACAGCTTCATCCCAATAATCATTTGTAAAATGCTTTTCCTTCAACATACTCCTTGCCATTTCCACAATGGTCATATTCTTCCTTTCTGCCACACCATTTTGCTGAGGTGTATACCTTGTTGTAAATTGCTTGTGAATTCCATGTTCCATACAAAAATGAAGGAAATCATTAATTTTGAGATGTTTTCGCCACCTATTTCATTCCTAAGGACTTTGATGTAGTGTCCACTTTGCTTCTTAATAAGAACCTTGTATTGGCGAAAGCGCTCAAGCACTTCATTTTTCTGTTTTAGGAGATAGACCCATGTCGTCCTTGTGTAATCATCTATGAAGGTCAATAAATAGTGGTTGCCACCAATTGATGGTGTCGGCATTGGTCCACATAAATCTGAGTGGACAATCTCTAAAGGTTCCTTTTCCCTTACTTACTTTCCTACTATAAATGTCTCTCTATGTTACTTTTCCAAGATACATCCTTCACATAGGTTGTCCAGTTTTTCTATGAGTGGCAACCACTTCACCATGCCTTTCATATGCAGCAAATTCAAAACTCCAAAGTTGAGATGACCAAATCTCAAATGCCATAACCAAATTTCATCTTTGACCTCTCCTTAATAGTTGACTTGTGTGACAAATGCATATTTTCTTCCATCCTCTTGTGATTTCATTGACAGTTGTGTTTGTGCACCTTCTTCTTTCAAATATGATCTTATCTTTAGGGGAAACATTCTATTGTTTGTCATCTGAACCTTGGCAATCAGTTGTCTGCTTCGAGGCCTATCCAAAATTGTGCACTCATCATTTTTGAAAAAGACATTGTAGCCCTTTTGCATGAGTTGTCCAATTCTTATGAGGTTAAGTTTCAAACCAGGGTCAAAGTAAACATCTGAGATGTACTTCTTCTCCCCCTTCTTTGTTAGGATGTTAACTATTCCTTTGCCCATGACAGAGACTTTGTTATTAGTCCCTAATATCACTTCATATTTCACGCTTTCATCTAGATTGGAAAACATTTCCATGTTCCCTAACATGTGGTTGCTACACCCTCAATCTAGATACCATATATCACTTTGTTTTTCTTGTGCTATATTACAAGCTAAAAACATGTTATCATGGTTTTGATTTTCCTTTGTGAAATTTACAGTTGGTTTTTTACTAATGTCATATTGCTTCTTTCTACATTCATTTGCATAATGGCCATACCTCTTACAATAATGAAATTGAACTTGTGCTTTATCATACCTCTGACTTATTGCTTGATTTTGGCTTGGGCCTTGACTTGGATTTTGATTGTCACCCCTTCCACTTGAGCTTGAAGGGTTGCTTCTTCCACCTCTGTGTGGGCTTCTTCCTCTTCCTATAGCATATGATCTTCCTCTGCCTCGACCTTGACCAAATGAAACTTGTGTCTTGAAGGCATGCTCCAATGAGGAGCTTATTGCTCTATTCAATCTACATTCATGAGAAATTAGTGATGCATGAAGCTCATCCAATGAGAACTGTGAGAGATCCTTTGTCTCTTCTATGGCCATAACAATGGAATCAAACCTTGTTGGCAGACTTCTCAAAACTTTCTCAACTATTCTCCTTTCCTCAAGTGTCTCACCATGAGACCTAATTTTAGTAACCAACCCAATTACATGTGTAAAAAATGAGTCCACATTCTCAGAGTCTTTCATACAAAGTGTCTTAAAGTCTCTTCTCAACATTTGTAGTTTTGTTGTCTTGACTTTTGCCATGACTTGCTAGGCTGTCTGGAGAGTGCCCCATGCTTGCTTGGACTTCGTTGCTGATGCAACCCTTGGGAAAATACTTTCATGAACTGCTTGAAAAATGTAAAAGAGGGCTTTTGCATCCTTCTTCCTGTTGTCTCTCAACAAATCCCTTTCTGCTTGAGACCAGGCAGTGTATGCTACTGCATCTGCTGGTTCTTAAAAAAAATTCTCCACCAAATCCCAAACGTCTTGAAGAAAACAGGGCCTTCATTGTAATCGCTCAATAATCATAATTTTTTCTATTAAACTGAGGTATCTGAGGATTAGTCAAGCTTGTGCTTGATGTTTCCATTTCCGAGTGTAAGAAAAACATTCTACCTATTGGTAAATATGATCAAAAACAATTTTCCCTCAAAACAAATTTTAATTGCTAGTAAAAACACTTGTTTTTACACTAACAGAGTTTAACTCGCTCTGATACCATATTGGGAAATTGTATAGGGGCAGAGGAGAGGATTCTGGCTCTCATGAAGGTTTAAAACCATATCGCAACAAACCATGCTTTAGATTATATTTCAAAACATAGGAAAATGCATTCGCATGATAAATGGAGGTTGTAGCTCCAAGTGAAAACCCAAAAACTTACTGTAATTTATGCTTCACTGGGGTTGCAGAGTAACTATCTGTAAAACTCCGCTTTTCACATGCCCACCACAAATTGCTCCACAATTTTCTCCTCACTACCTCACAAACTTTCACCATCTCTCTTTCTCTCTAACTTTCCCAACAATGCAAATGACTATTACATTCATATTTATCTCAACATACAAATTTGACATTAGTACATGACAGAGAAAATATTTAACACACAACATGGACGATTTTGCATAATAAATGGTTTTCTACATTTGCAGGTGTTGTGGAGTGTGGACAATAGTCAGAGAGTGAATTCTTGCCCATACTTATTTACTAAACTTCATTAAGTGCCTTAACTTCTCTGTTGTGTTGCAGAATGGTCAGCAATGTACTTTTGCTCAAACTTCAGTCCTTCCGTCTGCAAACAAAATCCCAACCTGCAAAAATACTTCTGACAAGTACTGTTGTTGTTAGGGTGTTTAACACGGTGGTTGGGATTAATATTTCCAACATTTCATTCTAGTTTGTATCTGAAATAATGCATTAATGTTCCAATATATTTGGCTCGGTCATGATGATTAGTTAGCTTACTACATCCATGGATGGATACAGATCCAAATAAATGCAACGAGCTTGATTGCCAAAGGCACTACAACATTATACTGGGAGTGGCTTGTGGACTTCTCTATCTGCACGGGGATTCTCAACTGCGGATTATTCATAGGGATATTAAAGCAAGCAATATTTTGTTGGAAAAAAATCTAAATCCTAATATAACAGACTTCGGCTTAGCAAGACTATTTCCTAAAGATGAGAGCCACGTCAACGCAAGAGTTGCTGGAACTTAGTAAGATTTCAAAATAACATTTACTCTGACTCACTCTCTAAATTGATTATCAATTAGTGATGGATATGTTTTAATCTGTGCTATTGATTTCAAGAGGATTGAAAATATCGTATGACAATTTTGCTTTTGGGTATTTACCTGCTTTGTTATGTTTTAACATTCAAGGATACAGGAATATGAATTCCTTTTCAAATAGCTTTTACTTTATGGTTACTTCATTCTTAAAATTTTACCACCACTATTTAATCTTTGACATTGTAATTTATGTACACACGTTGACTTATCACTTCGTCCATCAATGTCTCTAGTCATTTTGATGCTTTCATCTCATTCTATGACATTACCGGATCCTACACAACTTGCTTTTGTGAAATCTCATGTTTCTGAAAACACCAAGTCCACTAGTTGTGGCTCTAGGGTTTCACAATCTGCCAGTTTTTCGTCCCCATCATTTGTTGCATCTCACGCTCCTCTGTCAAATGTCGATGCTTCGATTATAGAGTGGTACCCAGTTAATGTGCATCTTGCAATCTCTCAGCCTTAAAAATGGTATGTCTTTCAATGTTGTGACATAAGTGGGTTCACATATACAAACGTGCATAATCTTTAATAATTTAAGGAGTTGTCCATTTTTCGAAAAAAATTCTGGTGGATTTTTCTGGTTAAATTTCTCTAAAATCTAGCAGGAATTTAATGAAATCATAAACTTAATGGGTAATCCCTACACAATCTTAGTGTCCTAGGGGTTTTTCATGGTGTTGAATCCATATATATAGTCAAAAAACCAATTTAAATAACACAAGTCAAAGTTTCACTTCAATTTTTTTTGCAAGTCCAAAAAGTCGCACTAAAAACAACTCCTTACTTTAGTATGAAATATTAATAGTTAAGTGTGTACCTTGTAAGGCTTTTGTGAATGGTGAAAGTGATTTTTTTCATCCTCTATCTTATTTTTGTTATTTGAATGTGACAAGTTGTTGTTATATTTCTTATTCAGTTTGTGTGAGCAGTGGGAGTTATTGTTGTCATCCTCTCCACCGTACCTTTGAATGTGATGAATTATTGTCACCCTGAAAGTGATGAATTATTGCCATATTTCTTTCCTAGTTTTCTACAAATCAATCATGGCTTTGGGCACTTTCTACAGTTGAGATTTAGATTTAAAACTTAATGCAATGTTGATTTGTCCAATGGTTTGCTATCATTATTCTGAATAATCTTTACCGATAATGATATTGTGATTTTTAATTTATGACAAACAACACATATTATGATATAAAATTTCAGTTAAATTAGTTTGGTTTTGATTCCTATGCTGTTTGTTAATGAAAATATCAAAATTAATATAAAATTTAATATTTTAGAAATTGAAAATCTTTAAATCATTGATACATAGAAAATATTAGTTAATGTGTGAAATAATTATAAAATTATATTGATGATTCTCCGTGTCTACAAGTTCTATAGATAAAATCCTCTACCCATCATGTTTAAAATATTAAATAGCTTTTAAGATATGCATTGTCATAAAAGCATGTTTTTATTAAAAAATGCATTGTCATAATACACATATCATGTTTATGATATTAAATAATTTTTAAGATATGCATTGTCATAATAACACATTTTTATTAGTATTAAATATCTTTTAAGTAACGCTTTGTTATATTAGTATTAAACGGGCCTCTTTACATATTTCTATGTAGTTGTTTCTTCCTCACCTACTTAGTTCAACCAACACCTCTAAATTTCCATCCAATCTCATTCGATGGGAAAACGATTTTGTTGTCTTTTTATTTTACTACTTACAAGAATCGTGATTTTTTTTTAAAGTTTCAAAAGAAAGGCTCATTCTTTTATTGGTCTCTATACCGGGGTTTTACTATGGGAGTTCTACATGGGGCTTTACTATAGGAACAATACCATAACACGTGGGTTAATGTTGAGAGATATTTATTGAGGAAAAAATGACATAATGTATTAGGGGATATATAGGGGTAAATAGATTTTATATTGGTCGATATAAAAAAATGGAGCTCAAAGTTAATGAAAAATTATAAAGGGATATGAAAAATGTTAATGAAAAATGGATACCTACAATATCTAATAAAAGTAGGGGTTTTTTAAATTGAGAAGGTGTATTGGGTTTGTATTGGTAGGGGGTTAAATAATGTGATTTTTAGAAGTATTTTCTAATATGTGGTCAAATTAGGGGTATTGTTTAGTATGTCACGAACACACGTGATATGCCATAGGTTCCTTGAGTGAAGCCCTCGTGGGTCTCTATCGATTAATGCTTAATTGAATATCTAGGTACATGTCTAGTCAAGAAATAGCTAGGTAGTTTTTATTATTACATCACTGCTAGTATTCATGATTTGCTATTAGTTTGTCCAAGTAAAAAAATCAATTTTTTTTTTATGCAGTTCTAAAGTTAAACATTGGTTTTAGGGATTTTTTTTATGCATTTCCAAGGTTGAACATTGGTTTTAAGTCCTTAGTACATAACATTTGGCTGACGTGCTCCTCCATAGCTGGTGTTTGGTTGTTACCATCGGTTGTTCACATAATTTAGATGCGTCACATACCTAAACTGATATGATGCCCATCAATTCATTTAGTATCCTTCTCTGCAACTGTAACCAAAGTAAGACTATATCGATAGTGGCTTCTTCAGATGCTGGGAAAGGGTCTATAATTAATTCTCTCAACAATCAGACTTGAAGGATGGGGGCCTCTTTGGACATTGAGAATGTTATGCTCGTAAGGGCTTGTGATGGGCATGAGTTGTCGAGTTCGAGGAATTCCACTGGATGTTAAAAAGTTTATTAAATTTGGTCGAGTTGTGGACGACAACAAATATTGAGCATGCTATAGGGTATTAATTGAGCGGCGGCTATATATGCCCATTTTAGCAAAACCAAAATCGAACAATAATCATATACAACCGCCATCCAATTAATACCATAGTTACCAAGTTCGGCTGTATCGGCAAAAATAATTCAGAAATTCATTGATTTGGTTCGGTACGACGAATAATTCGTCCGTTTCCAATTCGGTACAAGTCAGCAGTGAATGATTTTGTTCAAAGCTTTCTATTAGTTTATGTCCAACGTCCACTGTGTTGCTCCCGCTGAGTTGACGAACAGTGTGGCTGTGTAGAACAATGAAGCTCGGGCTTTGTGTAACCATGGATAGGAACGTTGACAAATCGCTGCTGAATAAAATCACAGAAAAAGTAAATCGAGTTTTTCAATTACCTTTTATAAAATAAGCAGCCTTGTGGAAATTTGAGAATTGTAATTTTATAAGTATAATGCAGCAATCTTTTAGTTTTAATGCGCGTAGTTTTTTTTAGTTTTTATAAAAAAATTATTTGGGTGGTTTTTTAGAGGATTAATCAGAAAATTGGAAAAGAAATAAACAATAATTTTTATAAAAAACAAAATAAAAAATAATAACTCTTATATTATAAAAAGAAAAACAAACAATTTCTATTAAATTTCTCTATAAAATGTTAAATATTGCTAGAAAATTGATTATTTTAATTTTAGTTTGATTTTGGTATTTTATTATATCTTATTTACAACTTGTTCTACGATATAATATGGTATAATGGAAAATAAATTGCTAATGCTAAAATGTAAAAATTTTATTAAATAATTAATTTAATTAAAAATGAATCAATATTGTCATTGACATTAAATAATATAAATAGCTCTGATACATATTTAGGAGGCATCATGTGACTCAATTGTTTTAAATGAGAGGTGAGTTAGTAATTTCTATATAATTGCAACTAAAAGAAATATAAGTTCTACCTTAACAAAAATTATGAAATAAAGAATTGGTTGCAAATTGGTACCTCTTTTATAAAAAAACAAAAAACCTAATTTCTATATTTGAAAAAATTATAAATGGAGAAATTTAAACGGATAACTAGTGAGTAATTTCTATATAATGACAAATTGCAAAAATAAATGATAACTTCTCTCTTAAAAATAATTATAAAATATCTTTACATCCCTGCAGATGAAGAGGGACTTGACACGGGTTTGCTTGCTTTCTCATTGCTCCCCATGTTCCCCACCGGAAGAGAGATGACCCGTGCCATACGCAAGGGAGTGGATAGTTTTGCTAGAATAAGGCCTAGGTCGTGGTGTTGCTAGAGTGATAGTTTGACCTAGCTCGTGGGGCAAGGGACTATGTGCTGTGAACGATTATGTGCCCCTCCCCTTAACAGTCAAGCCTGCTTGCGCATCCTTATGGTCGAGGAGAATTCAATGGCAGCCCTCTCCCTTATGGTCGGGCGATAAATCCTTCCCTTATGGTCCAGCCCCTACCGGTCCTTATGGCGATCCCCTACCGGTCCTCTCCTTAACAGTCGAGCCTACTTGCGCATCCTTATGGTTGTAAATTATTTGCAAATTGGTAACTCTGGTAAAAAAAATAAAAATCATAACTTCTATATTGGAAGAAATTATAAACTGAAAAATTTAAGTGTTAAATGGATAACTCCTATACAAAAAAAGAAAAAAAAGAAAAATCAATATTAGAAAAAATTATAAATTATATAAAATGGTAAACTTCCAAATCCATAACTTTTATACAAAAAAAATAGAAAAACAGTAACTTCTATATTACAAAAAATTATAGAATGGCAAAATTCATTATTATAAAAGATATAAAATGCTAAACTTTCAAAATCCACCAACTTTTATACAAAAAAAAAAAAAAAAAAACTTCTATATTACAAAATATTATAGAATGAAAAAATTCATTATTATAAAAGATATAAAATGGTAAACTTCCAAATCCACAACTTTTCTACAAAAAAAATAGAAAAACAGTGACTTCTATAATGTTAAACACACATGGGAGCGAGAACAATAGGAAAGATAAATCATGTGAGTTCAATTTTTATTAACAAGAGATATACATTTATAGTACATGTGGTGACCGTTGGGTTTCACATCCCAAGGTCTCTTGAACTCCTTTTGTCCATTCGGCTTCCACACTAACCCATTGAGGATTAGGTGTCCAACATTCCCCCCCTTAATCCGAAGGGTTATGTATGAGTCCAAGAAGAGAGCTGTAATACAAAATGTGAAAAAATGCATGGCAGCACTAGGCTGTGTGCTCTCTGAAATGTTGGTATATAAAGGGCAGTGGTTTAAGGATGGCCACCAACACTGGAATGCTTAGTGCAGTTCCCGAACTCTTCCAAAACTGGCAAGAAGCTGAAGTCTTCTGCTAGAGGAAGTGATCCTATTGTTTTAAAGAGGGAAACCTTCAACCATAAAAAGGAGGTCTCACCCCGCATAAAAGGTAAAACTTCAACCTGAAAAGGGAAGTCTCAACCTGTGATGGTTTAAGGATGACCAACAACTCTGGAATGCTTAAGCAATTCCTGGAACTCTTCCAAAACTGGCAAGAAGCTGGAGTCTTCTGCTAGAGGAAGTGTTCTCAATTTTGTCTCCGGAACTCTTCCAAAACTGGCAAGAAGCTGAAGTCTTCTGCTAGAGGAAGAGTCCCA